>JACEIK010002818.1:141005-192767 GCA_018107945.1 Datura stramonium | reverse complement strand
TTTTTAGGTCCTAGTAAGTATCATTTTTATTTATGATATCTTTTGACCAACCCCTTCTTCACTACTATATAAAGGGGTCTTTGTTCATTTATGAAGATCATATTTTGAATATTAATATATTTAAGAGTTCTTTTAAACCTTTATGGCAGATTACTTTTGAATTTATCTTGCAACCTAACTAGTTCATAGTTTATGGTAGTAAGATAATTTTCTTTCTTAATATCTTTGGTTTCTTCTTGGTATTCTTAGAAGGTGATTAGTAGACTTACTAATTGTTGTATAACATTACTCACGAAGTGGTGAAGATCTGATTCTAAACTTTATTAGTTTATCAAGTAAAAAGATGTTTGGTTTACCTATAGCCAATTCGTTGTTACTTGGATCTTGTCAAATCCATATCTCTTAGTTCTTCTTTAGTCTTTTCAATTAGTTTCCTAGATTTGCTTCCACATTCATTTAAAGTTCATACTCTAGTTTTGGGATTCCCAACCTTTGTGTTATCATCACTGTTTAAGTGTGGGGTGGAGAAAATAGATTTCCTATTTATTCCTTCTTTGTTAAATTTTTAGTGGACTGTAGCATTTGTTTGTCATTCTCTATGTAGTATTAGTAACCATTCTCTATGTTGGTAGCTGATTTGTGATTGATAAAACCATAGTCTGTAATAGCTAGTAATGGTGTTGACTTGAACACAAATGATGTCTTGTCACTTTTTATGTGATCGTCTCGACTTAGTTTGTTTTATTAATTGAGAGTCATTTATTTTGTGTCTTCATAGAGGTAGTGACTCTTCCCGATGATGGATGGATGACAACCATCTTAAGGAAAATTAGTCACATTTTTTTTTCATTTTTTAAGATGGAGTCAAAATTACCACTTGTGTGCTCTTTGATATTTCACTAAGAAACTCAACTAGAGGCAATCAAGTGGTCATCTTGAATGCATAAGAAGTAAAAAGAAATCCATGAGAGACACATAGGGTCTTTAATTTGACTAAATGAAAAATAATCTTAAGGCTTATTAATGATTGTTTCATTAAATGTGATTGTGTGAATATGTAGACATAAGAAACCAACTCACACCATGATGCCATGAGATATGACCCCCCACCTTGGGATTGGGAGGCGTAATTGGCACCTAATCCAATACTAGACTCAGAGCTGACCTGGCTAGGAATATACACTTCTGGTGCATGCCAGCAGCTCATATCAAGAAAACAAACAGTTATATCTCGGCTCAAAACATAGCCTTAGGCCAACAAGGCTGCCACATAAACACCTGCATTAAATCAGCTGACCCAACAACTGCAATAATGTCATCCTATACGGGCCGACAAGACCACCATGCTGTATAAAACATAACAAAAGGAAGCAGGCGCACAATACATATATGTAAGCCATCGAGGCTACTAATAGATAACACAACTAGGCCCCACGCATTTCTAACCTAAAGTTGTAGTCTGCAAGCCTCTATGAGTAAATATATTAGTCGGGACGGGGCCCTGGCCTACCCAAAAACTATACAAGAAAAGACAGGCAAACCTCTAAGGTCTGGCAACTCTGGAGGAAAGGACCTGTATAATTTGCAGGATCTGAACAACTACTAAGGAGGTCTCAAAGCCCGTCTGTCTGACCCTACAAGCATGTATGCAGCACCCTATGTGTGGGCAACAGTATAATATATGCCGAATATGAAAGGTAGAAAATAACAACTGAATACAAGTTGATAAGGAATTGAAAAAATCAGTAATAAGAGCCAGAAGTTAACCTGTATGATCTCGCAACCATAAACTGTATCAAGCAGGAAAATAAATAGAAAAGAACTTAACCTGATCCCCATAAGCTTGGAAGGCACAAGAAACATAGAATAACCTACCTAGGCCCCTATAAGCCTCGACAAGTATAAGCAATCTATACACTCCTATCTGTATCACTGTAGCCTTGTAAGAAAGCTTTAATTAAGGCATAATCAACCTCTGAGATTGTATCTGAGCCTTCTGGGCTCCTCTTACTGTATTTGAGCCATCTGGGCTCTTGTAACTATATTTGAGCCGTCTGGGCTCCTGTAACTATATTTAAGCCATCTAGGCTCCTGTAACTATATCTGAGCCATCTGGTCTCCTGTAATTGTATCGGAGCCGTCTGGGCTCTACTGAGGGTCAGTGATGCCACTATGGCATAAAGGAAATTCATAAGTGAATAAACTTCAATATGGCTCTGCAGGACTCAATCTGGTGCTCCCAGATGTCTTATGGCTCTTGTGAAAAAACTGTAGCCTCGTAGGCCAGTTTACTGAACTTAGCCCTTCTAGCCAACATGTACGTGGGAATCTGTATGAGCAGCCTGAGGCATTAGCTCCATGTATAACTGCTAGTAAGATTCCTACTTAGGATATCACATAGTCTATCTAGCTTCTAACAACTAGGGTGGTCTCCTAAGCGACCAATGCAAACAACTGTAAGCCGAGTAAAGCTATACAGTCACTGACAGTAGAAAGTTCACCTATAAAGCTACCACCTAATTCATTAGGAAACCCTGGTACCCCTGACTCGTAGGTAAGACTATATTACCAAGATTCTAGCCCTGTAGGTGTCAAGTACGCCAGTGTCCTGTAAGCAAGCTTTACTATGTGTATGCGCATCAAAACAGTAACTTATATCGCCCGGCTACTCCCTATGCTGCCCTTACTCAACCAAGTAATCTCAATAGCTAACCGCAGGCCTCTATGGACCCGATACGGTAGCAAAATATTACTAATCCCTCCAAATGGTAAATAAACAAACAGGAGATCTCAATGTCACTTCTAGCGATAGTCAAAACTGGATATAGGCCTTCCTGACAAGGGATACTATGCTACAACCTCAATTCATCTCATAGCCTCTAACCACAACACATACAATCATGAACTACTATGGAGATATAAGTCGTATCAACTATACGATGAGAATAACTTTTCGAAAGAGGTTAGCCTTAACATACCTTAACTGTCGAACTCTGCTCAATCAATCCTGCTTCGATTAAGAACCCATAATCCCTCTGCATCCTAGATTATATGCCAAGGATTAAGGCTATTCATGATTAGAGGGAAAGCCAGCAATATCAACCCAAAAAATACTATGATACAAGTTACAATGAGTTTAATTTGGCAAAATCTCATGAATTCTAATAGATTAGAAGGGTAGAAATGCTTACTATAACTTGTATATGTGCTAGCCGTAGTTAGAGATGATTTCTACAACTTTTACTCGCAAGGGGTCCAGTAAATTGGGTCAATTTCAAAGATTCAACTCAGTAGATACATTTTTCATAGGCCCGAAATCATCACCCAAGAAGAATTTTTAATTAGACGCGATATAGCAGCATAATTTGACTTCAAATTGACGGAAATCTCAAGAGTAAATCGCCTAAGGTTGACTTCTCCTTTAGGGAAATTATTAAAATGAAAGCATCTCACACTTAAAAATATATACAGGGAGGCAATAGAGGGAGCTCCATGGCGCGCCTCTCCTTGCGGCAGAGGAGTGGCACAAGACGCCGCACTCAGCGCTGGGGAGAGGTGCTTGACGCAGTGCTCATGGCTCCCTGCCCCTGGCTCCGACCTGTCGCTAGCTCGATAATGTGCATGCGTGTTCCACCTTCGAGCCTTCTCCCATATGAGCCGCACTCTAAAAACTCTTCAACATGCATACGCACACGGCGGTTAATGAAGAAAACTTATGGGATATAACATCATTCCCCCTTAGGGACATTCATCCTCGAATGTAATTTAATCTCCAGAGACTCAATTCTTAGGCTTTGCCTGGAAATTTCGACAGAGTCTCCCCTATAATATGAACTATCCGAAAACCTAAAATGCAGAAAAGTCCAATACAGGCATCTCAAAGGATGCTATAAACAACTGAATAACATAGTTCCATACCTGGTAACAACAATAGTAACAAAAGTAACAATACAACCTATAAGAACCATCACCTCAACTCTAACTTCTAAGTCTGTGTACTAGCATCATAGGGTTTGGAACAAGTGAGGATATCTAGACCTCATGTCGTCCTCAGCTTCCCAAGTCATCTCTTCTACATTTCTGTTCCTCCATAAAGACTTAACGGAGTCTACATCTTTGATCCTCCATCTACGGACCTGTCGATCTAGTATAGCTATTGGAGTCTCCTCATATGATAATTCTTCTGTGACCTGAACATCCTCGATAGGGACAACCCGAGAAGGTTCTTCTACACACTTGCGTAACATCGATACATGAAAGACTAGATGAACAAATTCTATCTCTGACGGAAATTCTAACGCATAGACCACTTGGCTTATCTTTCGATGGATCTGGTGTGGCCCCATGAATCTAGGGCTAAGCTTTCCCTTCTTACCAGATGTCATAGCACCATTCATTGGAGAAACTTTTAGGAATACCCAGTCGTCGATATCAAACCCTAAGTCTCTACACCATACATCATAATAGGACTTTTGATGACTATAACGCTCTCTGATGAGTTTAACTTTCTCTTCTGACTCATGTATCATGTTAGGTCCAAGCAACCCTGATTCACCTACTTCAAACCATTCTATGGGGGACTTGTATTTGCACATACAAAGCCTCATAAGTCGCCATCTTGATGGTAGAATAGTAACTATTGTTATATGCAAACTCAATAAGAGGTAGGTGATTGTCACAACTTCCTCTAAAGTCTAGCAAATATGCTCGTAACATGTTTTTGAGCATCTGAATGGTGCGCTCTACTTGGCCATATATTTGGGGATGAAAAGCTATACTCATGTTAACCTGCATCCCCAAACCTTTTTGGAATGACTTCCAGAATCTAGTTGTAAACTATGTCCCTCTATTAAAGATGATAGAAATCGGGACACCATGAAGTCGGACCATCTCCTTAATATACAACTCAACATAATATTCAGTTGAAAATGTAGCCTGGACTGGAAAATATTGATCTGATTTTGTTAGCCTATCAACAATGACCAAAATGGGGTGAAATTTACGCCTGGTACATGGTGAATCTATAACAAAATCCATAGTCATTGTTTCCCACTTCCATATCGGCACGACTATCTCCTAAGTCACCCAACCAGGTTTCTGATGTTTAGCTTTTACCTGCTGCAATTGGTACACTGTGCTACAAACACATCAATATCTTTCATCATCCTATACCACCAATAGATATCTTTTATATCGTGGTACATTTTCGTCGAACACTAGTGAAGCGAATAACGAGAATAATGTACCTATTCCATAATCTTTTGGCGAAGCCCTGCCACATTTGAAGCACAGAGTCGGCCTCTGAATCTCAAGACTCTGTCCCTCGTTATCCAAAGGACAAAACCCCCTCTTGCTGAACCTTATCTCTGAGTTGTACCAGGATAGGGTCCTCATACTGTTGCTCTTTCACTTCCACTACCAGAGACGACACTGCAATACTCTGAACCACAACCTCACTATCATCTGAACCTACTAACCGGACTACTATATTGGCCAACTGGTGTAGCTCTCGAGCCAATTCTCTCTTTTCTGGGTTCAGATACGATAAGTTGCCCATAGATCTGTGACTCAAGGCATCGGCTACAATGTTAGCCTTCTATGGATGATACAAGATGTCTACATCGTAGTCTTTCGGCAACTCAAGCCAACACCATTGTCGCAAGTTCAACTCCTTCTGTTTGAAAATATACTGGAGACTCTTATGATTAGCAAATATGTCTACATAAACACCATATAAGTAATGCCTCCAAATTTTAAAAGCATGAATAACTGCTGCTAATTCTAGATCGTGGGTGGGGTAATTCTTCTTGTGTTTTATTAGTTGCCTCGAAGCATAAGCAATTACCATACCATGCTGCATCAGTTGACACCCCAGCCCACTACCTGAAGTGGCACAATATACAGTGTAGCCCTCCGAACCCTCTGGCAAGGCTAATACTGGTGCAGATGTAAGTTTGTCTTTCAACTCCTGGAAACTCTATTCACAAGCCTCAGTCCACTGGAATTTAGCTGTTTTTTGAGTCAGCTTCTTCAATGGTGATAATAGGGAAGAATCCTTCTACAAACCTTCTATAATACCTATCTAACCCCAGGAAGCTACGAATCTCAGTTGGAGTTGTGGGTCTGGGCCATGTCTTTACAGCCTTTATTTTCTACGAGTGAACCTTGATGCCTGCATCTGACATAATATGGCCCAAGAAAGCTACATAATTTAATCAGAACTCATATTTTGAGAAATTTGCATATAACTTGCGATCTCTGAGGATCTGAAGTATTGTTTGCACATGAGCTCTATGTTCAGCTTCTGAACATGAATATACCAGAATATCATCAATAAACACTATCATGAACAAATCTAAAAATGGCCTAAATATGTTGTTCAATGATGTCTCCCAAATTACACCTTGTAATGAGATATAAAGCAGTCGATGTTCAAATATAGAATAGAACTAGGGTTGGGGTCGAATCTCATAAGAAATATGGTGAGGACCTCAGTTAATGAGTTTAGCTAATACAATTGGCTTACTTATTTCCTGGGGGGAATTGTAACAAGAAATAATGAAAAAATAGTAAAGATCAATAAGTAGATCCATGATTTAAAATTGATTGTATTCAAAGAGTGAGTTGACTAGGATTGCATTGCCCATGACTTCATAATCACAAGGTGTTTTATACTAGTGATCTATTCCGGTGTTTAGCATGCAATATCAATAAGTTAACTTCACCTAAATGGTTAGTCCCTTACTTAGATGATTACCACCACGCAACTTGATCCGTATGTGGATGTATACTTCAATAACCCTTACCCTTAATATCAAATTACCTATTCCTGGACAAGGTCAAGCTATTAGATGAGGGTTGATAACCTCAAATCTCCATTGTTAATAACTTTTCCCATTTATCACCCCCTTGTTCCGGTGACTAAGAAGAAGGGTTTCAATGTTTGCAACTATTAAGAAGCAATTAAAACGAAAGGGAAAAAAATACATGAATAAACCTCATTCAAGATTCACTAAGTATTTTTGCCTATGTATGTTAATTCATCATGGTTCCCACAACCTTAGTTATGGATTTAGATACTCATGCTTGAAAAATCACAATTAAGAATTGTAGATGAAATTGTAATTATAACTTACAATAATTCGTAAAAGAAACCACATGTCTTGAATAAGTCAACAAGAATCTAAGATTAATACTCCGAAGTTGTTTGAATCACCAAATTCTAGAACAAAATTATGCAAGTTGCTTCTTGAACCTTAATGTCAATCAACAACAATGAAAAATATGGTAAAAAGTCGTAATAAAGCATAATGAACAAAAATAAACCTACAAAAGTTATTTATAAACAGTAATCATATCCTTTCCTATTTTAACAAGGAATGTATGTCGGCAGTGGCAACAACTCGTTAAGTGTCCTAACAACTCGTGAAGTGCAGTGATGACTCATGTTCAGCAAGAAGCTCCTGCTGGACGATCGGTCACCTAATGACTCATTAAGTGACTAGAAAAGCGTGAAGTACCCCGTCGCTTCTGGGTCCTAAACTTCCAGTCTTTTGGACGACTACCAGCCTTCTCGTGATGAGTCGCTGAGTCTCATGATGACTTGTTATTCCTCCTATCCTGACACTCATCCTTTGATTCTTAACTTCTGAAGTCCACCTGACGAGTGCTCTTGATGATTCATAAATTCGTACCACGACTAGTTACTCCTTCAGTTATAACACATAGGTCTTTTGATCAGTTTCAGCTTCCAGTCCTCACAACCTTCCTAATGACTTGTTTCCATACATAACGAGTCATGATGTTATTTCATTGTCATCATTGTTTCCATCCTGGGTTTTGTCCATTCAAGCTCTTCTTCTCCTAACGGCTTAGGGAGCAAGTCATCCAATAACATCATGACTCGTTACCTTGCTGGCAGTCCACACTTAGCCATTTTAGGCTCCTTATGCTATTTCACTGTCCGAACCTATTTTCCTGAAAGACTTAACAAAAACACATTATATCTATATAAACATACTCGATATTAGCATATTTTTTTAGTTTTAAGAGTCAAAGGTTCCGTAAAATCATGGCACATCAACACCCTCCACTTAGAACTTTTGCATGTCCTCAGGAAAAAACAATAAAAACAAAACTAACCTGATGCTTCAACCAAAAGAAACCTAAGGAACCTATGGCAGTCACAAACTCATAGCATAATCAAATCAAACTTTCCAACCCTTCCTATATCATCAGAAACCAAATCACAATGCGTATGCAAAGTTTTCCACCATGACACAAAGGAATCAAAGAATGGCACTACACTATCATCCTGCAACCATGCGCACAATCCTATGGCACTAACCCAGACAATTAGAAATCGATGTTGTTGCCCATATGCCCTTATGGCAAAGAAGTGCCACTCATTCACATCTCTCAATCACTATAATTTAATGCAAGGATTGTGTCAAGAACACTCTTACGCACAAAGAAGTTCACATAGTACACATACAAAACCATAGACTTTCCCTTATTTTCTATACCTCAATTGGTTAGAAGATTGAGTTCAGATCACGATAGAACTTTCTTAGGCTTGTAATGTAGGCTTGGGGATGGGTATGGTAGATATTGACATAGTGACTCAACCCTCCTTGTCACTACACTAATATTGACTCCAATTAACCTTTCTTCACTCTTCTCCCTTTCTTCTTTGTTTACTTTATTTTTAAAGACTACGAGTGCGGGATATTCTTTTTCACTTTCTCTTTTTTTTTCAAATTCCTTGTGAATTCCTAATCAGGTGTACACATTTATTTCCCTTTTTTTCTAAACACACCGCACTCGCCGTTTTGTTTGTATTATTCGATCATTTCCCCCCCTACTCCTCTTATTCACCCCTATGATAGCCACCCTCAACTTAGGTAATTTTCCTAAGTTGAGGTTCACAGTGTCCAAGAAGGGACAAGGGCCAAAATAGGTTCATTCTAATTAAACCAGGAAGGAAAATTGTCTAAACAACAAAAAGGATCAATTTTGGCTCAAACTCAGGACCAAGGGTATTCATACTCATTTGGTCAGTCATTTAGGCTAACTGGACTATTCTAAAAAATGGCCTATAATCATCTCCTCATCAACCATCGCATAGTCTTAATACTACTTATCAGACAGGTTCTAGATTGTGTACATACTGTGGAACTAGCACTAAATATATCGCCACACAATGCATAGGACAACATTTTCATTACCAACTGCTAGTTCATGCACAGTCACACAATGGTAAACACATTCAGTATTAATGTCCTGCAAAGATTCACAAGGGTCATGCTTCATACACTTAGCACACACAAACAAAAAAAATTTAAATTTAGGAGGGTAATCATTGTTTCAACATGACCAACTTGTAAAAAAAATTCCCATTTTATTTGACCGCTCTAAGTTCACCTATTTTTCTTTCAATTGACACAAAAAACTTGGAAAACAAAAACCTAAACATGCCAGTTCTACTAAATAAGGAACACACGAGGGAAAAGATATCCGACAAGAAAAACTCTCGGGTTATGTTCAATGAAAAAAAACCCAGGTACACCCCACCCCCGTCAAAAAAACATGTGATGTCCTCGATGCATATGAAAAGTAAAACATGGGAATAGGAAACATACCTGTGCGACCTATCAGTGGAAGGTGCAGATGCACCCCCAATCTTCTCTCCAGGGGCATCGGGGATAACCGACACACTCTCTGAACCAAAAGATCTCATGCCCTCTGTATGAGCTCTAGTAGCATCAATCTCAGCACTCTCTCAAGCCTCATCTCTAGAAAGCTTTAGTGCTTCCTCCATATCTCTCTTTTCCTGCTTCTACTCTCATAGCATATCACCACTCTCACCCTCACTCACTTTTTCTCGAGGTCTCTTCCCTGTTTTCTGAAGCTACATGTCCTTGAGGATGAAATCAAATATCATAAATAGCTCCTACTCAATCTCATCCTCCCCTACTGGGAGCACCGATGGTGTTATAGTATGTATGTCCCTTGCTAACAGCTCTCGCAACTCAGCTCTGAGGGCCTCAACCTTCGCATACCATCGGGTCAACTTTGATGCCTGTAACTGAGCAAGGCACTTATCCATCTACTTCTCAAAGACGTCCAAGCTATCATGCCATGTCCTAGATAAGCCCTCTATCTCCTTTGTTACCCAGGGCTTAACCTGCTCCATTAGCACTTTTTCTTGAAGTGTTATTTGAGACTTCTTCTTTTCTGCCTTCGCCAACTGGCTAGCCATGTTAGTAATAAAATCTTGGGAAATCGTGACTAGGCCGGCCGGTGAGGGAACGAGGTGATGTAATGGGTACGCAAGCTGCTGGTGCAGTGGATGATAACTCTAGGACCTCGGGGGTCAATGGTACATCTGCTGCAGTGGTAGCATCAGGATGGCTACCAGTCTCATGGGCCTCTAAAGGCTCTTCCTCAATCACTGTGAACCTCGCAGCATCACTCTGAGGACCCCAACTCAATGCCTCACCTAGTAATGCGACCCCTGTAGATATGGTCACCTAACTCCTAGCCATGGAAACCGGGTTCGTATCATCTCTGATCAACCTAATGTCTGTAATTTTATGCACCTCAACTTTCTAATCTATGGACGACAACACTGGGACCTGTGACTCCTTACAAAGTCAGGCTATAAGGCATGGAAAAAGGATACTTGTGCTGTCAATGATGGCTCTCTCCCAGATCTCCTCAGCTATATACCTTGGGAAGTTAATTGGATAGCCCTCCATGATATTAGCTACTAGTGGAGCTCGGTCCGGTGATAGGACATTATCATTGCTGGTTGGTACCAGCCTGTGTCGCACTAATGACCACCATAGTTTAGCCTGAAGTTCAAAATGTCCTTCTTAATCATTACCTCCGGTCCTTTCAACCATTCCACCGATGTACCCCTAGTGGCTATGATTCAGGCCAGCCATGTATACTGCCTCTTTCTGTCCTCATGGCTCAACTTCTTGATCTAGATTTTCTGCAGCTCACTCATCCGATGATCAAACTTGGCTGTGTTTATCGGAGGCAATACTCTGGACCATATAGCATGCGCAAGATGGTGCGCTCAGAGATGTCCACTGGTGTCTCCCATACCATAACAAGGGTGAGTGCAGGACACTTCCAGTCTTGTCCTCCCACAACCTGATTTTGTACTGTGGCCACATATGCTGCATAAAACTCTTTGACCAATGATAGGATGTAACTGCCAGATGGCTCAGTCAACCACCCAAACTGGTACTTTTCAAATAAAGCTTGAATATTCTGGAGGTCCTTGAACCCTGTGTAGTGACCAAACTTGGTTCTTCATATATGCTCCTCTTCAAATGGCCTTTATCATTGGGAGTAATGTCTGGGTTGTAGATTGCCCTCATACCCAGAACACACCACCTTCTCACCATTCTCCGAGGCTGGTCTAGAGATGTGTCTGAGGTACCGGTCTCCTCATTATAAGTAATCTCCTATTGGGCATGGGATTCATTGGCATCCTTATCACCATTCTTAGCTGCAGTGCCCTCCTGATCAGTCGGAGCTGAGGACCCATCATTTTTGTCCTCCCGGCTCGGTGGGTCCCTTGTGATTGGAGTCAAAGATGCGACTATAGTTGTAGGATTAATAGGGCATTTATTCCTAGCCCTGGTCGATCGCCGCTCCAGCTGCTCCTCAACAGAGCCACTCGACTTTTCTGAGGATGATGGTTCATCTCTTAGTTGGCGAGTTGAGCGCTGGCCCTTCTCCTTCCCCTATATATTGGATGGACCCTTCCTGGCAGTTCCTTTTGGTGCCATTGTACTTTCAAAGTTATTGTTAGTATCCAAGATTAGATTATATGAATACGTTAATTTAGTGGCTGCCTACAGATTGGACGAGAGACCTAATGACTCGTTGTCACTGGCAACGACTCGTGAAGTCCTCTGTGGTCTATATGTTTAAATGTTTCATCTATTTCTTGTAGACTTAACAAGTTGACCTAACGAGTCATTGCTTCCGGCAACGAGTTGTTAAGTCATTTGTGTTCTATAGTTTCAGACTACAACAATTTCTTTATCCCACTAGGACGAGTCACATCACGAATCGTGAGGTGATACCACGACTCATTTCATGACTCATTATTAAGAGTTCTTTAAGTGTAAGTGATGACAAGTCATGTAAAGACTCGTTAGGCAGGCCCAATAATTGTTACATGAGGAGTCATCACTAAACAACCTGTTTACCCCTAGTTACTCATCACCAGTATGTAGGATTATTCAGACTTCACCCATGTCAAATTTTTGCATTTTATTTCGATGGGAGTTATGCGGGCAAAATAGTCAAAGCTTCGTTGACAAAGCAATTACATATTGTAATGCCCGCCGACTCATTGCGTGTAATAAACGCCCACCAATCAATGGTCAATTATAAATATACATAACTCATTCATTGAACACAGTCCACCACAAACTTGTCAGCATTATTCTTCAGCAGTTTAGGTAATTAAAATCATGGAACTTAGGGTTTTAATATTTTAGCCCAAAATCAAACAGTGAAAAACATATACACGCAGGAGGATGTCAAATTAAATTCATGAAACATTACAAAACTCACAATTTTAATATGTGTTAGCTGAGAAGGTGAGTAGCTACTCAGTTATGCGTCACAATTTTGAGGCAGTAATGATGCATTGCGATTGAGATGCAATGTCAGTGCGCCTGTGTGTAGGCAAGTGAAGACGTGAAGTGATGAAGGGGGAGGGAACAATTTTTAGAGAATTAGGCATTTTAAATGTGGTGTAAGTTAGGGGGAAAATCATGGGTTTTAATGTTTAAGAAATCAAATTACCCAATTGCACGTAGGCCGGTCAGGAAATTTTGAATGGATGCATATGCACCACGACCCATGTAACGAGTCATTCCTCATGAACACGACTCTTTATGTTGTTCGTTACATGATCCAATAGAGAAAACTTACCTGGGACCTAGCGACTCACCCAACGACTCGTGATGTTACACAATGAGTCGTGGCTTGAATCATTGGCCCTGTACTCTTTGTTGACTTTCAGTTGTGTTAGGACGGTGTATTAATGACTCGTCGAGTGGCCTAATGATTCATTAAGCCACTCGTCACTGAAATTCAAGACTTTAATGTTTTTGTCTTCAATGGTAATGACTGGTCTTGACGAGTCATTTAGTCAGGTAATGACTCGTTCTGTGCTCTCTAGCACCATACTATGAGGTTTAAAATTTTTGTTCCAGATTCATATTTTTCATTCTAATCACCTGCACATACCAACACACGCAAACACTATATTGTTATTGTAATTACAACTTAGGTTGCCTCCCATGAAGTGCCTAATTTAACGTCATGGCACGACACAGGTATCTTGATTACTCAGACTTCACCAAGATACCTCCATAGGTTGCCTCCCATGCAGTGCCTGATTTAATGTTGCGGCATGATGCAAGTCCCCGAGATACTTAGACTTTACCTAGAGCCCAAAGGTCCACCAGTTTGATTTCTTCACTCTTCCCCATATATGCTTTCACCCATTGGCCATTCACCTTGAACCGTTTTTCTTCATGATTTTCCAACTCAATTGCACCATAGGAGAATACATGGACCACTCAAAATGGTCCCAACCACTTTGAAGCACCCCGAATGTTTCTAAGATTAGATTCCAGGCTTAAAGAAAGAATTCAAACAAAAGATGGAAATTTTTGCACAGAACAAGTCATGGGAAGACTCATTAGGTGACCCCACGAGTCGTGGTCAGACCCGTGGGGAGCAGTCAAGAGGTGTAGTCTGGACCAGTGGCCACAGATGACCCAATGAGTCATTAGGTAACCCCACAACTCATTAGGTCAGTCGTTAGGGGATGATTGTTCCTGCTGATGTTCTGAGACATTGGAGACCATAGAAGGAGGGACGAGTCGTCTTGGGACCTGACGACTCATTAAGTTACCGATGGGGAGGGAAGATCAGAAAAAGGAATTTTATCCAGTGCACTCCACGACTTGGCCCCACGAGTCATTGCCTACCCCACGACCCGTGGAGTGCCTACCGGGGACTGATAGGGGGATTTTTCCTGCATTTTTCTAGAGGTATTTTCGTAAAATCCTATGCTTCTAACGCCTAAAGTACATCGTTTTGAGAATGGAATGGGACTTTTTTAGAGGGATAAATATCCTAAACCCTCATTCTATAAAAAAATCACTATCAAACCCTTCTTCCTCCTCTCTCTCAAGACTAAGGATTCTTCAAGGGATTATTCAAAGGCTTCACGGTCAAGTTAAAGTGCGAAATTCTTCGAAGCAGGTATACGGGTTTTTAAACAAGGATATTCTTCCATCCTTGCACCCTAAAGTGTTTTATCAAAAACCCAATTTCAATTATTTTAGAAAAGCTTGACCTAGGGTTTTGGTTGATGGGTGATTTCTTCTATGTCTTCTTGAATTCTAAAGCCCACTAGGATTATGAGCTAATTGTGATTATGAAAATTTGAATGTCTTTAGCTATGTGTTAGATGGTGAAAATGCATGGTTATAGAATGTTCTTCATGAGTTGGGTCGAATGATGATTGGGGTTTTATTATTGTCCATTCAATTGAATTAATGACTCGTATCCATGTATAAAATATGTGAAGATTATAAGAATTCCCTAATCATTAGAATATCCTATTTTATAAATATGTTGAGATGAGATCATAGTGTATGGGCTTGATCAATTAAAATTAAAACATGTATTTTCATTATATTTTTGATGGAGCTGGTTTGGTATGAGGTAAATGTATGACAATGGCCTAATTATTGCATCTTTCTTATAAATTAGAGTGAATTATGAAATGGGCCTTACGAAATGAAGATTTATGCTTCTCCTATGAATTCATCGTAACTACTTAAAGTATGAGTTAAGTGCATGGGCTTCAGTAAATCTAAGTATGTGAACCAATGTATCTACACTAAAGTATAATTTGGGCCTAGGGACCATAAATGACCCTATGATACATGTTGAATGATATGAATTCAGAATTTGAATGTTGTGGAAGGGTAATTCATGATGTGAATCTATAGATTCTTGCTAATATAAGATGTTTGAAGAAATATTGATTTGGAACCATGACGATATGAGTTATCGTGATAAACATGAGAATTATATTTCGGACTAGTGGGATTGTTGTTAGTAGAAAGTAGCCCTAATCTTTTTGAAACGAATGTTGTATGATGAAAACAGTGTATGTTCATGTTTCTAACTAGTAGCATAGACAAAATGTATAATTCCGGATCTGTACTCCTTATGTTATAATCAACTAGAGACTCTCCATGACCGAGAATGTTTCCCTTGGTTAGTCGGGATCCTCCATAGCAGAGAGTGACTCCCTAGTTCAGTTGGGATCCTCCATAGCAGAGAGTGACTCCCTAGCTTAGTCAGTACTCTCTATAGTAGAGAATGACTCCCTTAGTTATATATTAGCATGATTCAATTCTGTGTGATTCAGACTTCAGTTTATAACAGATATCATATAATAAGATGCAGACTCCGTTATCATCAATTATTCAGTACCGTATGTGATACTAGCCTTAGCTTTGGCTCTTATTAAATGTTCAATACTTGACCCTTATGCATGAGTTCAATGATGTTTCAGGATACGAGATTCATATGAAGGTTTTATGTGTGTATATATATATATGTGTGTGTGTGTGTGTGTGTGTGTATGCGATTCATAAGAGGATTGTTGCATGTTAAATCAGTTATGTCGATGTACTTTGTCATTCTCCTTATTGCATACTTGCATATTTAGTTGTTTACATTTTTCCCTGCATGCTCAGTACGTTCCAAGTACTGACCTCACGCCTTTATGTGCTATATTGTTTTATGATATAGATTCAGGTATCCAGACCCAGCCCCACGGATTGACACGCTCCTCCCTCCATCTCAGTTGATTGTGGTGAGTCCTCATCTCTCGAGCACAAGGTCTATTCTCTTATTTAGTTGTAGTTCAGTTTTAGAATTTGAGAGTTAGCTGGTGACCTATCCCAGCAACTTATCAGTTAGTAGAGGCTTTCGGACATGTGTAATCAGATTCAATCTATGTATTGCATTTTGTTAGATTATGTCTTTAAATGTTAAATCTTGGATTTCAAAGTTAGTTTCTGCTCAGTTATGCTTTGTCGGATGTGTATATTGTTAAGTGTTATGCTATGATTATTCCATGGGTCAACTTGGAGTCTTTCGGGGTTCCTTGTCCCGTGTTACGGCTAGGGTTTAAACTCAGCTTGTGACAAACTTGGTATCAGAGCAAAGGTTTAGAGTGTCCTAGGGTGTCTGAAAGCCGTGTTAAGTAAAGTCTTCTTCATGGGTGTGAAACACGCCATACTTATGATGAGGAGGCTACGAGACATTTTAGGAATGTTCCCTTTTCTTCGTGATTCTTATCGTGTGTAAAGTATGAACCTCTAAACAGTTCTTTCCCTAACTCGTGCTTTATGCACTCGTAGATAATGTCTCCCAGATGATCCAATGGAAGAAGAAGTAGTAATGACCGCCAGCAGGTACCACCAGCCCCGGTGAACCCGATGGACGACCATGTTACCCATGTTGAGTTTTGGGCAACCCTTAATATGTTGGAACATGCCATGAACGCCTAGATTAATCAGTAAGCGATGGCTCGTGTTCCCCAGAATGGGGATGTAGCGGCAGCAAGGGTAAGAGATTTCCTCAGGATGAACCCACCCGAGTTATTGGGGTCAAAGGTAGATAAGGACCCGTATGAGTTTTTGGAAGAGATTCAGAAGATCACCCAGATCATGGGTGTGACGGGAATTGAGAGTGCAAACTTAGTCTCTTACCGGATAAAAGGAGTTGCTTATATATGGTTTTGTTAGTGGAGGAATAGTCGAGGAATTGGAGCAGGCCCCCTAGGTTGGGATGAATTTAAGACAACATTTCCTAGATAGGTTTTTCCCTCGAGAGTTGAGGGAGGCTAAGGCGGCAGAGTTCATCAACCTAAAACAAAATGACATGACACTTCAGGAGTACATGTTGGAATTACCTGATTATCCAAGTATGCCCTGGAGATGATAGCTGACCAGAGGGCCAGGGTGAGCAGGTTCGTGAATGGAGTGTCAGACTCCTTAGTTAAAGAGTGCAGGACTGCCATGTTGCACAAAGATATATACTTTCCAAGTTTGGTGATATTTTCTCAACAAATGGAGGCGGAGTAGGTGAAGGAAAAGGAGAGAGAGTCCAAGAGGGCCAGGTAGGAGAGTCAGAGTTTTCTTCTCCAAGGATGATTGGTGGACACCGCTCACATTGCCAACAAAAATCGTCAGCCCCTGCATTTTTGATAGTCAGTGCTCCGCACAAACTTAGAGTAAGGAATAATATGTATACGATGTGTATCAACTATGGGAAGCACCACTTGGGAGAATGTATGGCTGGACCGAATGTTTGTTTTTGGTGTGGCCAGCCGAGCCATAAGCACCGAGATTGCATAGCAACAAAGCAAGGTGAGAGTAGATCCTCAGCCATCTCTTCAGTAGCACCAATAGCTCGTTCATTTCAGCAGGTTGCATCATCTAGCTTCGGTGGCGAACGTCATCAAAATCGCTCCTACGCCGTAACAGCACACCAGGATAAAGGCAAGTCTCCAGTAGTAGCCACAAGTATGTTGTGAATCTTGCATAACTCTTTGTATGTTGCTAGCCCCAGAACCCTAATATTGAACAAGAATCTTTGTGGTTGTTAATTGAGAAGAGGTTGTCAATGTGTGATGTGAATAACTATTAATGTAAGACTTGCAATGGTGGTTAGAGATGAAAGGGGAGCTAGGAGTTAGTGAATTACCCCCGACCTTAAGAAAGATTCATGAGCCTTAGAATGATGGCTTTAAGCTAAGGGGGAGATGGTAAGTATCTGAGACTAGTCGGATCTTAGGTATGATAGTAGGGGAGTCCTAACCCTAACAGTCCTGACATGTCAATCTCTCCAGGTTCGGATAACCTCTTTTGTATTTCCGTTGAAGTTAAGTTATGCCCATCCCTATGCATAGTCTCCCAGAATTTCTCGATAACCGCTTCAGACAGCAATGCTGGTCTTACTCTACAAATCCTTTAGGCTCATCTTCGTGTTATGAATTAGTTATGTGTGTAATTCATGTTTCCCAGTATGATCAGCTCGAACTCAGTCTCTAGAAGATGCTTAGTAGCTTAACAAACTCAGGTTATTCATATATGTGTTCAGTTATGGATGTCATGAATGATTCATGCTCATGATATCTTTAATTGCGGTCAGACCAGATATCATGAATTCTAACCATGTAATAAAGAGGTATTTGAGAGCGAAGGCTCAGTCCATATCTATAATACCCCGAAAGTTCCTAGGAGTACACCTGGGAGCTAAAAGTGAAAACTGCTAAAACATGGAAAGATAGCATAGGACGGGTCATGTCACTGATAGCATGAGTCGTTGCATGCTTTCATGGTGTGGGGAAGTCTGGGTGGCAATGGACACGAAGGATGACATGATGACTCGTTGTTCGAGACAACGAGTCGTTGAAGGAGGCTGGGTTTAGCAGATGGGATACAATGGGTCGTCCAATGACTCATTATGAGGAGTGATAACTCGTTATTACCGGTCATCGTTGGGTTGCAAGAATTCCCAGTTTAGATGACGGATCAAGACCACGACTCGTTGGAAGGAACCACGAGTCGTGGTAAGGCTCATGGTAAGCAGGTTCAGATTTTGTGATGAGAAAACAATAGACAATGTAATGGATTGTTGTGTTAAAGGAGGAGTCATCCTGTCCATCCGTTGGTCTATTCCGAAAGTAAGCTACGGCATTGAAAACGATGAGCGAAAGAACGCGTCATCATAAGCTCTACAGACCCGTTGGTTCCGTCTGTTAGTTCAACCCGACCAGTTTTTAGGCTAGATTCATTAAAGGCATTTTTGACTTTTCCACACTAAGAGACTATAAACTACATCGTTTTAGCTTATTAAATGTGGGTTATTAAGGGGATAATTATTTCTAATTCTTCATTCATGCATGCATGAGTTACAGGGGTGATCATAAGGTGATTCAAGGTCTTCTTCCCCAATTCCTTTCAATTTCTTCTTGGACATTCAAGGGAGGTTAAGAATTAGCGGTTCAAGGCATGTAAGGCTATCAATGGGTGATTTCTTCCACACCTATGCCCGTCCTCTATGATTTTTATGAAAATTTTATTATAAGCTCATGGGTTTTTGAAGATTATTTTTGTAGAATCCTAATGATTTGATAATGGGTTTTGTGATTTTAGAATCTCATCATAATCTAAGGGTTTTGATCAGTTTTTATTATTTAAATCATTTATAAGTTTATCGATTTTGATTTCTATGAAATTAACCCTAATTATGTATGACCTATGACGAATCGATTTATGATCTTCTCTTCAAATGATGATATTTACGAACCCAACATGATTTACGATTTGAATTATGAATTTATGATATTACCCATCAGGATTTTATGAGTTCTAAGCTATATGCATGATTTACAAGTATGTATGAACCTTATGTATCATGAACTATGTTTTGGCCGACTCACGGGCCTCGTTTAATGGCTAGTTCATGTATGTACAAGAATGTTTATGATTATCAAAATTTAACTAGCCCATGAATTCATGCAAGTTATACTATGAACACTCTATATGTTTTGGGAGTAGTATCGAACGCCGAGTAGGTTCGGGGCTCAGGCCAAGCCCCGGATCTCATAAACTACGTGCCACCGTAGGTATGTTGGGACATCCTTCATGAATTTTCCTCTCCCAATTGGGCCTTTTTCATGGTGATATCACACTTTCATGGTTCTACCCTTGGCAAGGTACGGACACCCTCCCGACTAGGATTACAAGTCGGGCTTCATGTGTGCTCATATGGGATATGTTGGTTAAGAGAATCTCTCACTGTTCCTCATGATTTATGCATGTTATGATTATGTATTGTGGCTCATGTCGTGCTAAGTAAAGCACTTTCCTTATCATTATGATTACATTTACATTATGAATGTTTCAAAAACCTTGGGCCTTATGACATGTTATGATGATTTATGATATGAGCACGATGTCCTACTCTTATGATAATTTATGAGTTTTATATGTTTTAGATGTCTGTTTTACTTACCTTGCATACTCAATACATTCCACGTACTTACCGCATACTTTCTATGTTGTATTGTTTCATGGTATAGGACCTGGCTCTTAGGCTCACCCTCCACAGTAGTGCTTCAGAGGTTTTTATCAACATATTTGGTAAGTCCTCATGTTGCGAGGGCCATATGTTCAGACTCTTTTCTTTTCTTTCAGTTTCAGTATCGTAGTGTTAGTTGGGATATTGTTCCATCAGCCCGTCTTTCAAGATTAGAGGCTTTTCAGACTACATGTTGTAATCACCTGTTATGTATGAATCTTTTACTGGCTTTCTCCTTTATTATGTCATAATTACATTTTCCTTATGCTAAGTCTTCTGCTCATGTGATTGAATTAGATGTATGCTCATGCCATGGGTTGACTTAGGGTCTCTCGGGGCTCCTTGTCGCGTGTCTACAATCCGTGTGCACATTTGGGTCATGACAAACTTGGTATCAGAGCCATAGGTTTTGAAGTGTCCTAGTGTATCCGAAAGCCACGTTAAGTAGTCTTTTTCATGGTTGTAAAGTGCGCCACACTTATGACGGAGAGGCTATGAGACGTTTAGGAAATGTTCCCTTCTTTCATGATCTATGTCGTGCGATGAAAAGTCATCTACCCTTCTAATTCATGCTATTCACGTTTGCAGCATCATGCCTCCATGCCGGGTGAACACCAGATGAAATGGTAACGGTAATGATCATGAGGGTGCCAATGGTGAGGAGCATCACCTAGCCCCACCCGTTCATGAGGAGCAAACACTAGAGCCAACTGCTCATGCTGAGTTTAGGGCAGCGATTTAGATGCTGGCACAGGCCATGACGGCCCAGGTCCAAAATCAGACAGTTGCGCATTACCCTTAAAATGGGAATGCGGCGGCAACCAGGGTGAGGGATTTCTTGAGGATGAGCCCTCCGGAGTTCACGAGGATGACGATGGACGAGGATCCATATGATTTCATTGAGGAGATTCTAAATATCACCTAGGTTATGGGGGGTGAACAATGGGGAGTGTGTTGACTTGACTTCCTATCAGCTAAAGGGGGTGGCTCACATATGGTTCAAGCAGTGGAGAGATGCCAAGGCAGTGGGTGCAGGCCCGATAGGTTGGAAGAGTTCTACGCAGCATTTTTGGGTGGGTTCTTCCCTCGATAAATGAGGGAGCTCAAGGCGGCCGAGTTTGTTAATTTGAAGCAGGGTAACATGTCCGTTCAGGAGTACACATTAGAGTTCACTCGATTATCTAAGTATGCTCCAGAGTTGGTGGCAGACCAGAGGGCTCGGGTGAGTCATTTTATACATGGGTGGCATATTATTTGGACAAGGAATGCAGAATCGCCATGCTACATCAGGATATCGACTTTCCATGCATTTTTTTTGCATGCTCAGCAGATGGAGTCGGCCTACAGGAGGCGGAGGGATTCCAAGAGGGCCAGGAATGACAGTTATGGGACTTCTCAGTTCAGGTCAAGTAGGTGGACAGCATCAGAAGTCCCAGCACAGTTTATCGCTCCAACTCCATCATGGGCCAGCACGCCATCTATGTTCAAGTGAGATCAGAGGAGCAGGGCTTCAGCTTATGCGAAATGCAACAAGAATCATCTCGGAAGATGCTTAGTTGGCTCAGATACGTGTTTCGGGTGTGGCAAACTCGGGAACAGACTTAGGGATTCCCCTCAGCTAGATCAGGGGTCGGTGGGGTACGTGTGACGGAAGCCAATTCTTCCGCTCCTGCAGTACTTCCCCCTCAGTAGGGTGCCTCTACTAGTTCAGCAGGCGATTAGCACCAAAACAGGTTTTATGCTTTAGTACCCCGCTAGGAGCAGGAGGCTTCACCGGATGTGGTTACTGGTGTGTTGCAAGTCTTCCATATTGATGCTTATGCCTTGTTAGATCCAGGAGCTACTTTGTCTTTTGTGACTCCCTATATTGCTAGTAGTTTTGGAGTTAGTCCTGAATTCCTGTCAGAACCGTTCTCAGTCTCTACTCCAGTTGGTAATTCAGTGGTAGCTAGGCGGGTGTATAGAGGTTTCCCCATTACAGTATTACATAAGGTCACCTCCGCAGACTTAGTATAGTTATCCATGATAGACTTTGACCTCATTCGGCTAATGGATTGGTTGTTTGCATGTTATGCTTCGCTCAATTGTAGGACACATGCGGTGGAATTTCGATTTTCAGGTGAGGCAGTTTTAGAGTGGAAGGGTAATTCAGCTGTACCAGCCCATCGGTTTATTTCATATATTAAGGCCAGGAAAATGATTTCTAAGAGTTGTGCATATCACCTAGTTAGGGTTAAGGATGTTGAGTCCGATACCCCGACTATCCAGTCAGTTCCGGTGGAGTGTGAGTATCCATTTTTCCCGATGATTTGCCAGGTGTTCCTCCATAGAGGGAAATTGATTTCGGCATTGATCTCTTACCCGATACGCAGCCTATCTCTATTCCTCCATATAGGATGGCTCCAACCGAGCTAAAAGAGTTAAAGGAGCATTTGAAGGACTTGTTGGATAAGGGTTTCATTAGACCGAGTAAGTCTCCGTGGGGTGCACCAGTTCTCTTTGTCCGATAGAAGGATGGTTCCCTTCGCATGTGTATTGATTATCAGCAGTTGAACAAGGTCACCGTCAATAACAGGTACCCTTTACCCAGGATCGATGACTTGTTTGACCAGCTTCAGGGTGCCAGATGTTTCTCAAAGATAGATCTCAGGTTCGGGTATCACCAGCTTAGGTTCAGGAGAGTGACATCTCGAAAACCACTTTCAAGACTCGCTACGACCACTACAAATTTTTTGTTATGTCTTTTGGACTAACCAATTCCCCTACAGCTTTCATGGACTTGACGAATAGGGTATTCGAGCAGTATTTAGACATGTTCATGATCGTGTTCATCAATAATATCCTTATATACTCTCGGAGCGAGGAGGAGCATGCCGCTCATTTGAGAGTAGTGCTTCATACCCTCAAGGATTGCCAATTGTATGCAAAGTTAAGTAAGTGCGAGTTTTGTTTTGACTCGGTGGCATTTCTAGGCCATGTGGTATCGAGTGAGGGTATAAAGGTAAATTCTCAAAAGAATGAAGCGGTGACGAATTAGCCCAGACCGATGAATCCTTCAAAAATTCGGAGTTTCTTGGGCCTAGCAGGTATTACCGGAAATTCATTGAGGGTTTTTCATCAAATGAAGCACCATTGACTAGGTTGACTCAGAAAAAGGTAAAGTTCCAATGGTCGGAGGCTTGTGATAAAGGCTTCCAAGAGTTGAAGACTCGATTCACTTCAGCACCAGTTTTGACCCTGCCCGAGGGTACCGATGGTTTTGTAGTATATTGTGATGCTTTGAGGATCGGACTTGGGTGTGTGTTGATGCATCATGGGAAAGTGATAGTGTATGCCTCAAGACAGCTGAAAATCCATTAGAAGAATTACCCAACCCACAATCTCGAATTGGCTGTGGTAGTGTTCGCATTGAAGATATGGCGGCATTACTTGTATGGAGTCCACGTGGATGTATTTATGGATCACAAGAGTCTATAATATGTGTTCACGCATAAGGACCTCGATCTACAACAATGGAGGTGGTTAGAACTACTCAAAGACTATGATATGAGTATTCTTTACCATCCAGGTAAGGCTAACGTGGTGGCGGACGCACTTAGTAGGCTCTCTATGGAGAGTGTTTCCCACATGGAGAAAGGAAAGAAGGAGTTGTCAAAAGATGTCCATTGACTTGCAAGGTTGGGAGTAAGGTTAGTCAACTCAGCCACCGGTAGGGTTGTTGTGCAGAACAGATCTGAGTCGTCCTTGGTGGTTGATGTCAAATATAGGCAAGATGAGGATAAAATTTTGAGGGAATTGAAGGAAGTTGTGTGGAGTCAAAAGGTGGAGGTTTTCTCCCAAGGGGGAGATGTGGTGCTTCGGTATCAAGGTCATCTATGTGTTCTAGACGTTGATGATTTGAGAGGTCGGATATTGCATGAGGCACATGGTACCAAATATTCTATCCATCCGGGATCCACAAAGATGTATCGGGACTTGTGAGAAATCTATTGGTGGGATGGCATGAAGAAGGATATTGCAAAGTTCGTATCCAAATGTCCAAATTGTCAACAAGTAAAGGTTGAACATCAAAGACCTGGAGGAGTACTTCAAGATATTAGCATTCCTACTTGGAAGTGGGAAGTGATTAATATGGACTTCATTACAGGCTTACCTCGTTCTCGTTGACAATATGACTCCATTTGGGTGGAGGTACACAGGTTGACCAAGGTAGCACATTTCTACCAGTCAAAACCACCAATTCAGTGAATGATTATGTCAATTGTATATTCGGGAGTTGGTTCGACTTCATGGAGTTCCCTTGTCTATTATTTCATAATGAGGTACTTAGTTTACCTCCCAGTTCTGGCGGTCTTTTCAGAACGGGCTTGGGACTCAAATTAAGCTTAGCACGGCTTTTCATCTACAAATGGATGGCCAAACCAAACGAACAATCCAGACTCTCGAGGACATGTGAGAGTATGTTTAATGGATTTCAAGGGTACCTGGGATGATCATTTGTCCTTGATCGAGTTTGCTTATAATAACAACTATCACTCTAGCATCCAGATGGCACCGTTCGAGGCTCTTTATGGGCGAAGGTGTAGATCGCCCATTGGATGGTTTGAGGTTGGTGAGGCAGCTATGATAGGGCCTGAATCAATTCATGAGGCTATGGTAAAGGTTCAGTTGATAAGGGACCAGTTGAAAACCGCTCAGAGTCATCAAAAGTCATATGCGGATGTTAGGAGAAGGGATTTAGAGTTTGAGGTAGATGATTAACAATTCAACCAATTTAATTGGCTAGTATATAACAAGTATAGAATAAAGAAATATAATGGTACTAGATTTGGGTATTTCTAAAGGTATCTCCCATGAAGAGAGTCATGCAGTTCGGAAAAAAATGAAAACTCAGTCCCCGATATGTTGGTCCCTACTGGATCATGAGAAGAGTTGGTAAGGTATCATATGAGTTGGACTTGCCCTCAGAGTTAACTTTTGTACATCCCGTGTTTCATGTGTCGCTTTTGAAGAAATGTTTGGGGGATCCAGCCCTAGTAGTTCCGGTGAATAGCGTCGGTGTCAAGGACAGCCTCAACTATGAAGAAGTTCCTATGGAAATATTGGACCGTCAAGTTCAGAGATTAAGGAACAAATAAGTAGCATCAGTTATAGTCCTGTGTAGAAATCAACATGTTGAAGGAGCTACGAGGGAAGCCGAAGCGGATATGATGGCTAGATACCCACATTTATTCTCTACCGGCTCAATTTTGACTTGAGGTATCAGTTATGCTCCAGGACTCTATTTATTTTTCATATTCAATTCATGTGTTCAAGTTTCTTTTATGTGTATGCTGTAACCAAAGAATATGGTAAGTTTTTAGGGACTCAACNCATATTCAATTCATGTGTTCAAGTTTCTTTTATGTGTATGGATGTATATGTGAAGCATGAGATTACTTCAGCTATGTGTTGTGAATCGGGGGTAGCCATTCCGTCAGTTTTCGGTTTAAACGGTTAGATTTGAGTATGATACTTGCATGTTTTTATTTTCTAATTGTTTCCTACATTGGAGGACGAATGTTCCCAAGTGGCAGATATTGTAATACCCCAAAAGTTCCTAGGAGTATACTCGGGAGCTAAAAGTGAAAACTGCTAAAACTGGGAAAGATATCAGAGGACGGGCCATGTCATGACTCGTGGTATCAGACCATGGGTCATTGCATGTTGTCGTGGTGTGGGAATGTCTAGGTGGCAGCGGAGAAGAAGGACATCACAATGACTCGTTGTTCGAGACAAGGAGTCGTTGTTAGCAGGCATTGAAGGAGGCTGGGTTCAGCAGATGAGATACAACAGGTCGTCCAACGACTCGTTCTGAGGAGTGATGACTCGTTATTACCGGTCATCATTGGGTTGCAAGAATTCCTAGTGTAGATGACAGATCAAGACCACGACTCATTGTAAGGAACCATGAGTCATGGTGAGGCTCATGGTAAGCAGGTTCAAATTTTGTGATAAGCAAACAATGGACGATATAACGGATTCTTGTGTCAGAGGACAAGTCATCCTGTCTTTCTGATCGTCCGTTCCAGAAGTAAGCTACGATAGTGCGAACGATGAGCGACAGAACGGGTCATCGTAAGCTCTAATGATCCGTTGGTTCCATCCGTTAGTTCAACCCGACCAATTTTCAGGCCACATTCATTAAGGGAATTTTCGAATTTTCCATGCTAAGAGACCCTAAACTATGCCGTTTTAACTTATGAAAGGTGGTTTTTTAAGGGGATAATTATTTCTAAGTCTTCAATCATGCATTCATGAGTTTAGAGGGGTGATCAAAAGGTGAATCACAGTTTTCTTCCCCAATTCCTTTCAATTTCTTCTTGGACATTCAAGGGAGTTTAAGAATCTGTGGTTATAGGTATGTAAGGCTATCAATGGGTGTTTCTTCAACAACTATGCCCATCCTCTATGATTTTTACAAAAAATTTATTAAAAGCTCATGGGGTTTTGAAGATGATTTTTATAAAAGTCTAATGATTTGATAATGGGTTTTGTGATTCTAGAATCTCATCATAATCTATGGCTTTTGATTAGTTTTTATTATTTAAATCATTTATAATTTTATCGATTTTTATTTCTATGAAATTAAGCCTAATTATGCATGACCTATGATGAATCGACGTATGATGTTCTCTTCAGATGATGATTTTTACGAACCCAACATGATTTACGATTTGCATTATGGATTTATTATATAATCCATCATGATTTTATGTAATCCAAGCTATATGCATGATTTACAAGTATGTATGAACCTTATGAATCATGAACTATGTTTTGGCCGACTCACGAACCTCGTTTCATGGCTAGTTCACGTATGTACAAGCATATTTATGATTATCATGATTTAACTAGCCCATGAATTCATGCAGGTTATACTATGAGCACTATATATGTTTTGGGAGTAGTATCGAACACCGAGTAGGTTGGGGCTCAGGCTAAGCCCCGGTTCTCATAAACTACGTGCCACCATAGGTATGTTGGGACCTCCATCATGAATATCCCTAGTCTAATTGGCCCTTTTTCATTGTGATATCACACTTTCATGGTTCTACCCTTGGCAAATTACGAACACCCTCTCGACTAGGGTTATAAGTCGGGCTTTATGTGTGCTCATATGGGGTATGTTGGTTAAGAGAATCTCCCAATGTTCCTCATGATTTATGCATGTTATGATTATGTATTGTGGCACAAAGCTCTTTCATTATGATTATGATTATATTTACATTACGAATGTTTCGAAAACCTTGGGCCTTATGACATGTTATGATGATTTATGATACAAGCACGATGTCCTACTCTTATTATCATTTATGAGTTTTATATGTTTTAAATGTCCGTTTTACTTACCTTTCATACTCAGTACATTGCACGTACTGACCGTATACTTTCTATGTTGTATCGTTTCATGATACAGGACCCGACTCTTAGGCTCACCCTCCACAGTAGTGCTTCAGAGGTGGTTATCAGTGTATTTGGTGAGTCCTCATGTTCTGAGGGCCATATGTTCAGACTCTTTTCTTTTCTTTCATTTTCAGTATCATAGGGTTAGTTGGAGTACCGTCCCATCAGCCCGTCTTTCATGATTAGGGGCTTTTCTGACTACATGTTGTAATCAGTTGTTATGTATGAATTTTGTACTAGATTTCTCCTTTATTATGTCATAATTATGTTTTCCTTATGCTAAGTCTTTCTATCATGCGATTAAATTAGATGTATGCTCATGGAATGGGTTGAATTGGGGTGTCTAGGGGCTCCTTGTCCCGTGTCTATGATCCTGATGTACGTTCGGGTCGTGACAGTATTAGTTCAATGCCAGTTAAAGGGGAAGAATCATTCTCAGTGTTCTATCCAGTTCCATGTTAGTTTTATGTGCTTCGGTCTCTCTTGTGCCATAGCATGCATGTTAAATTTTGATATTCAGTTCTGATGTGTAAGGTCAGTCCGAGGTCAAATGCTCCATTGGTTTTAGCTGTGATTGATTCATTGTGGAATTTCAGTTCCATCCCTATCCTTTTTTATATGGTTAGTCAACATTCTAGGAAGAATGTTCCCAAGGGGGAGATATTGGAACACTCCGAATATTTCTAAGATCAGATTCCAGGCTTAAAGAAAGAATTCAGACAGAAGGTGGAAATTTTTGCATAGAACGAGTAGTGGGACAACTCGTTAGGTGACCCCACGAGTCATGGTTAGACCCATGGGGAGCAGTGAAGAGGTGTAGTCTAGACTAGTGTCCACGGACGACCCAACGAGTAGTTAGGTAACCCCACAACTTGTTAAGTCGGTCGTTAAGTGAAGATGGGAAATTCCTGGTGAGGTTCTGAGACAGTGGAGACCACGGAAGGAGGGACGATTCTTCGTGAGACCTGACGACTCGTCAAGTTACCCGTGGGGAGGGAAGAGAAAAAAAAAGGAATTTTAGCTAGTGCACTCCACGACTTGGCCCCACGAATCATTGCCTACCCCACGACTCGTGGAGAGCCTCGTGGGGACTGGCCGGGGGATTTTTCCTGCATTTTTTCGGGTGTGTTTTCATAAAATCCTATGCTTCTAACTCCTAAACTACGTCATTTGGAGCATGGTGAGGGATGTTTTTAAACGGATAACTAGCCTAAACCCTCATTCTATTAAAAAAAATCATCTCAAACCCTTCTTCCTCCTCTCTCTCAACACGAAGTATTTTTCAAGGGATTATTCAAAGGCTTCAAGGTCAAGTTCAAGTGGAAAATTCTTCGAAGTAGGTATGCAGGTTTTTAAACAAGGATATTCTTCCATCCTTGTTCCCCAAAGTGTTTTATAAGAAACCCAATTTCAATTATTTTAGAAATGCTTGACCTAGGGTTTTGATTGATTGGTGATTTCTTCTATGTCTTCTTGAATTCTAAAGCCCACTAGGATTATGAGCTAATTGTGATTATGAACCTATTTGAATGTTTGAGTTATGTGTTAGATGGTGAAAATGCATGGTTATAGAATGTACTTCATGAGATGGGTTGAATGATGATTGGGGTTTTATTATTGTCCATTCAATTGAATTAATGACTTGTATCCATCTATAAAATATGTGAAGATTGTAAGAATTCCCTAATGATTGGAATATCCTTTTTGCTAAATATGTTGAGATGAGATCATAGTGTATGGGCTTGATCAATTAAAAGTAAAACATGTATTTCCATTATATTTTTGATGGAGCTGGTTGGGTATGAGGTAAATTTATGACAATGGCCTAATTATTGCATCTTCCTTTTGAATTGGAGGGGATTATGAAATGTGTCTTATGAAATGAAGATTTATGCTTCTCCCATGAATTCGTTGTAACTGCTTAAAGTATGAGTTAAGTGCATGGGCTTCAATCAATCTAAGTATGTGAAATAATGTATCTACACTAAAGTGTAATTTGGACCTATGGACCGTAAATGACCCTATGATACATGTTGAATGATATGAATTCGGAACTTGAATGTTATGGAAGGGTAATGCATGATGTGAATCTATGGATTCTCGCTAATGTAAGACATTTGAAGAAATATTGATTTGGCACCATGACGATATGAGTTATGGTGATAAAACACGAGAATGATATTTCAAACTGTTGGGCTTGTTGTTAATAGAAAGTAGCCCTAATCTTTTCGAAACGAATGTTGTATGATGAAAATAGTGTATGTTCATGTTTCTAACTAGCTGTAGTAGCATAGACCAGAAGTATAATGCCAGATCAGTATTCCTTGTGTTCTAATCAGCCAGGGACTCTCCATAGCCGAGACCTTTTCCTTTATTCAGTTGGGATCCTCGGTTGTAGAAAGTGACTCCCTAGTTTAGTCGGGATCCTCCATAGCAGAGAGTGACTCCCTATTTCAATCGGGATCCTCTATAGTAGAGAGTGACTCCCTAGCTCAGTCGACACTCTCCATAGTAGAGAATGACTCCCTTAGTTATGTATAAGCACGATTCAGTTCTATATGATTTAGACTTCATTTTATAACAGATATGATATAATGAGATGCAGACTTAGTTATCAGCAGTTATTCAGTACCATATGTGATATTAGCCTTATCTTTGGCTCTTATTAAATGTTTAGTACTTAACCCTTATGCGTGAGTTCATTGATGTTTCAGGATACGAGATTCATATGAAGGTTTTATGTGTATATATATATATGCATGTGTATGTGATTCATAAGAGGATTTTTGCATGTTAAATCAGTTATGTCGATGTACTCACTGCACGCCTTTATGTGCTATATCATTTTATGATATAGATTCAGGTATCCAGACCCAACCCCGCTGATAGACACGCTCCTCCCTCCATCTCAGCGGATTGTGGTGAGTCCTCATCTCTCGAGGACGAGGTATATGCTCTTATTCATTTGTAGTTCAGTTTAAAACATTGAGAGTTAACTGGGACTTGTCCGGGAAACTTATCAGTTAGTAGAGACTTTCGTACATATGTATTCAGATTCAGTCTATGTATTGCATTTTGTTAGATTATGTCTTTAAATGTTAAATCTTGGGCTTCAAAGTTAGTTTCCGCTCAGTTATGCTTTGTCAGATGTGTATATCGTTAAGTGTCGTGCTATGATTATGCCATGGTCGACTTGGAGCCTTTCGGGGCTCCTTGTCCCATGTTACGGCTAGGTTGTAAACTCGGGTCGTGACATACTTGAACTTCAACTTGCCAAGAAACAAGCAAAGCCTAGAATTAAATAACAACACCATATCTCCAGGGATAAACTCTCTTTGATCAATCTTTCGGTCATGTTGTATATTCATCCTCATTTTGAAAATTTCTAAACTTTCATAAGCTTTCAAATGAAGCTCATGTAGCTCATTCAACTAATCAAGCCTCAGTTCGCAGCATTGCTCCAATTCAGATTTAGCTTCTTGAGCGCCCACATGGATTTATTCTCAAGCTCGACCGGAAGATGACATGCTTTTTAATATATAAGATGATAAGGAGACATACCTATAGGGGTCCTGAATGCAGTCTGATAAGCCAATAACTCATCATCTAGATTTCTAGACCAATCTGTCCAGTTAGCATTCACAGTCTTCGCTAAGATGGTTTTTATCTCCCAGTTGGAGACCTCAACCTTCCCACTAGATTGTGGATGATAAGGTGTTGCCACCCTATGTTTCACCCCATATTTTCAAGCATAGTACAAAACAACTGGTTGCAAAAGTGCGAACCCCCATAACTAATGATTACTTTAAGAGTCTCGAAACTAGAGAAAATATTACGCTTCAAGAACGCTGTGCACTCTTACCTTCATTGTTTGGAATAGCAATTTCCTCCACCTACTTAGAAACATATTCCATAGCTAAAAGTACGTATTTCATCCCATTCGAGCTCACAAACGGGCCCATAAAGTGAATTCCCTAAACATCAAACAGCTCAATGATAAGGATGGAAGTAAGAGGGAGCTCATGTCTCCTTGCCTTTGCCATGCGTCACATGCCTTTGCAAAATCATGTGTATCTTGGTGAATGGTTGGCCAACAGTACCCACATTGCAGAATTTTGTGGGCTGTATGAATCTCACTATGAGGACCCCCAATAGGGGATGAGTGGTAAGCCTCCAATATGCGCAACATTTCAGCCTCATGGACCTATCTATGAGTTACCCCATCAACATATATGCAGAATAGGCAAGGCTCATCCCAAAAAAATTTCCGCACATCATATATGAATTTCTTTCTCTAGTGAAAAGATAAATCTTCTGATACCACATCACTGACTAGATAATTAGTGAAGTCCACAAACCATGGAACGAGATCCTGGGAAGCATCCAAAACCTACTTGTTGGGGAATGTGTCATTTATATCAAGCACATCTATAAGTGTTGCATCTGATTTTACTCTCGACAAGTGATCCGCCACCTAATTTTCGATCCTCTTCCGGTCCTTAACCTCAAACTCAAACTCTTGCAGCAATAGAAACCATCTAATAAACCGTGGTTTGGAATCCTTCTTTCCATCAAATAATGAAAAGCTGCCTGGTCTGTATGAATTATTACCTTAGTTCCAAGCAAGTATGCCCGAAACTTCTCGAATGAAAATAATGCAGCCAACAACTCTTATTTCATGACGGTTTAATTATTTTGAGCTGCATTAAGCGCCTTGCTAGCATAATAAATTTGATGAAAAATCTTTTCATGCCTTTAGCCCAAAACAGCTCCCAGGGCCACTCCGCTAGCATCAAACATATCCTCAAACGGTAAGGACCAGTCAGGTGCCACTATTATTAGGGAAGTAGTCAATCTCTCCTTCAAGCATTCAAAATCCTTTAAGCAAGCATCATCAAACACAAACTTCACCTCTTTCTCAAGTAGTTTGCATGAGGGATGTGCAATCTTTGAGAAATCCTTGATGTATCTCCAATAAAATCCTGCATGACCCAAAAAGCTTTGAATAACCTTTATAGATATTGGAGGTGGTAGACTAGCAGTTACATCAATCTTTGCTCTTTCCACCTCAACGCCCTTAGCTAAAATTCTGTGGCCTAGCACTATACCCTCTTTGACCATGAAATGACACTTTTCCCAATTAAGCACCAAGTTGATCTCTTCACATCGCTGCAGCACCTTGCTCAAGTGAGAAAAACACTCATAAAAAAAGTCACCCACCACCAAAAAATAATCCATAAAGACTTCAATGGTGTCCTCCACCATGTCATAGAATATGGACATCATGCAGCGCTGAAAAGTGGCGGGCGCATTACATAACCCGAACGGCATCCTCTTGAAAGTAAAGGTCCAATAGGGGTAGGTAAAAGTGGTTTTCTCTTTGTATTCAGGGGCTATAGAGATCTAATTGTACCTCGAATAACCATCAAGAAAGCAGTACCACCCTCTTCCTGCAAGTCAGTCTAGCATCTCATCCATCAATGGCATCAGAAAATGATCTTTCTACTTCCAATGATTTAGCTTCAAATAGTCCATGCATACTCTCCAACCTATGACTGTCCTTAGTGGAATGAGCTCATTATTAGCATTCGGGACCACAGTGGTTACTCCCTTCTTTGGTACACACTGAACTGGGCTCACCCATTTACTGTCAGCAATAGGGTAAACCACCTTAATCTTCTCAGCATCAACATTCATGAATATTACTCCTAAATCCTCAATACTAACCCTCTCACCAATAGGCATGATTGGAAGCTCAGCCTCCACACTATTAATCACTGAGACCACCCGCATGTCATTTGATTGTTTCATGGATCAGCACATATTAAATTTTACCTCTTCATTGTTTTATTGAAATTTCAACTTTTTGATCTCCACTTCCACAAGAGCACGCTCGGTGGCGAGGAATGGTTGCTCCAAGATAATGGGGACCTCAAAATCAACCTCACAGTCTAGGATAACAATGTCAACTGAAAATATAGGACTCCAACTTCACTAAAACATCATAAATAATCCCTATTAGATTTTTCATCATGCGATCTGCCATCAATAACCGCATTGTGGTCAATTTGGGAGCTCCCAAGCCCAATTATCTAAACACTGCCAACAACATCATATTAATACTAGCACCCAGATCACATAAAGCCTTATAAAAGCTAAAAGCTCCAATAGTGTACGGTATGGTGAAAGCTCCAGGGTCTTCTTTCTTCTGCACAAGAGATCGAGATGCTATTGCACTACAGTGGTGAAAACTATTTGCAGGATCAAAGCTCATGGACCACTTTCTGGTGATAAGATCCTTCATAAATTTAGCATAGCTATGCATTTTCTCAAGTGCCTCAACTAATGGGATGTTCACTGATAATTTTTTTAGCATTAAAATAAATTTGTGATACTTTCCATCTTCAACCTTCTTCTTCATCCTCTGTAGGAAAAGGGGAGGAGGTCTAGGAATGGTGTTATCTTTTGAGGTACCTCCTTCTCCTTCCCTTTTTCAGACCCATGCTTCTCTGCATTACTAGGAGCTGTCTTCTCAACTGTATCATCCATCAAAACCTATTCCTCGAAGTCTACCACCTTATCATCATCAATCACTGAGGGATCGACTATCTCATCAGTCACAACTGGCATAGGAGGATCAATGGTGGCCTTCCCACTCCTGGTAGTGACAGTCATGCAATGAGTGTCATTTTTTGAATTTTGAACTGTATTACTGGGAAGGGTTCCCTTTTTCCTCTGGTTCATAACAACAGACATCTAACCAAGCTGTTATTCAATCTGCTTAATGGCAAGGAAATATGAATCCACTTTTTGTTTCATACCAGAAATATTAGTGCAGAGTTCCTTAAAATAACCATCTAACACCTCCATCTTCTTGAGTACTTTAGAAAATATATCTTCCACACTTGGACCACTAGACTATGGTTCATAGTTCCTTGGAGGAACATAGAGACTACTTCTATCAATTTTGTACTCCTCACACTTTTTCCAGTCACCATTATCTCTGCCTCTACTCCTGTCCATGTATTGTCCCCTATTATAGTTGTTGTCTCTATAATAGTTTCGACCTTGGTTCCCCTGGCCTTGACGCCAAGGTGTTGGTTAGACATTTGTGTGTTGGTCTAGAGACCCTCCCCTTGATCATAAAGTAATTGTCTTCCTCCTCAGAATCTGACTCGCCTCCATCATTTCTCGGGCCCTTGCCCTGAGAACCAACTTCATTCACCTTTTCTATCCTAGCTTCCATAATATGCTTAGCAAGGTGGCTCATTGTGGTTTTGATCTCAGCAATATCATGATCTCCTCATCATCCTTCCTACTCTACTCCGCATAAATACCTACTACATAAGTACCAACTGGAACTTCTAACTCTCTTGTGTGCCATGCGTGGTTGGTTTTGGTGATCCTATCAAGGACCTCAGCTACCTCAACATATGAATGACTCATGAATGTTCCACTAAATACAGTATCTACCACTTCTTTGGTATTAGCATACACTCTTAGTAGGCTTTCTATAGAGAGTGTGACCCATGTAGATAAGGAGAGGAAAGAGTTAGTGAAGGATGTGCATCGGCTTGCATCACTAGGAGTTCATCTTGTTGACTCGACGGATAGTGGTGTCATTATTTGGAATGGATCAGAATCTTCCTTGGTGGCCGAAGTAAAATCTAGACAAGACGAAGACCCTATTTTTGTAAATTTGAAGGAAGCCATTCAGAATCAAAAGGTGGAGATTTTCTCCCAAGGGGGAGATGGTGTACTACGTTATCAAGGTCGTTTGTGTGTACCAAGTGTTGATGACTTGAGGGAGAAGATGTTGCATGAGGCTCATGGTTCCAAATATTCAATACATCCAAGTTCCACCAAAATCTACCGTGACCTATGGGAAGCTTATTGGTGGTATGGTATGAAGAAAGACATAACGAAGTTTGTGGCTAAGTGTCCGAATTGTCAACCGGTGAAGGTTGAGCATCAAAGACCTAGAGGTGTGCTTCAAGACATTAGTATCCCTACTTAGAAGTGGGGGGAAATCAATATGGACTTCAATATGGGGTTGCCCCGTACTCGTCAATAGTATGACTATATTTGTGTGGTTGTGGACAGGTTGACTAAAGCAGCTCATTTCCTACTAGTTAAAACTATCAATTCCGTGGAAGATTATGTTAAATTGTACATTCGGGAGTTAGTTTGGGTGTGTGAAGTGCCCTTTTCCATCATATTAGATAGAGATACTCAGTTTACCTTCCAGTTTTTGAGATTGTTTCAAAAAGGGTTCGGTACTCAAGTCAAGCTTAGCACAACATTTCACCTGCAAATTGATGGTCAGGCGGAATGGACCATTAAGAATCTTGAATATATGTTGAGGAAGTGTGTGATTGATTTCAAGGGTAGTTGGGATGATCTTTTGTCTCTCATTGAGTTAGCATATAACAACTACCATCCCAGTATTCAAATGGCTCCGTTTGAGGCTCTTTATGGGTGAAGATGTAGATAGACTATTGGTTGGTTCGAAGTTGGTGAAGCTGCATTGATAGCACCAAATTCAGTCCACGAGGCTATTGAGAAGGTTTATCTTATAAGGGAAAAGTTGAAGACATCCCAAAGTCATTAAAAGTCCTATACGGATGTGAGGAGGAGAGAACTTGAGTTTGAAGTTGGTGATTGGGTGTTTTTTGAAGGTATCTCCAATGAAGGGAGTGATGAGATTTGGAAAGAAAGGGAAACTCAGTCCTTGTTATGTTGGTCCATACAGGATTGTGAAACATGTTGGCAAAGTAGCATATGAGTTGGAGTTTCCCTCAGATTTGGCTTCAGTGCATCCGGTGTTTCATGTGTCTCTTTTGAAGAAGTGCATGGGTGATCTGGCTTTGGTTGTTCCGATGGAGAGTGTAGGCATGAAGGATAGCCTGAGTTACAAAGAGGTTTCGGTGGAGATACTTGACCGTCAGGTCCGGAAGCTAAGAAATAAGGAATTGGCTTCAGTAAAGGTGTTGTGGTAGAATCAGCATGTTGAGGGAGCCACGTAAGAGGCCGAAGCAGATATAATGGCTAAATATGCGCATCTATTCCTTTCCATTTCAGTTTCATCTTTAGGTATCAGTTTCCTACTTAGTATTATATTTAGTTTCATGTTCAGTTTACGTGTTCAAGTTTCTTTCATGTCGATGCATGTATGTGTGATTCATGAATTCAATTCAGTCATGTATTCTAGTTCGGAGTCAGTCACCCCATCAGTTTTCAATATTAGATGGTCAGTATTTCGTATGTCAGTTGCTTTCCCTAGCTTTTCAGAATGTTCATTCACATTTGAGGACGAATGTTCCCAAGGGGAAGATATTGTAATACCCCAAAAGTGCCTAAGACTAGTCTCAGGAGTTAAAGAATGTTCAACATAAAAACATAGAAAAATGCCACTGGATGACCCGTTGAACAAGTTGTGGGAAGCTTCCACGGACCATTGGTCCTGGTCATTGTGATAAAGTGGTTGACAGGTCCAGGACCAACAATCCATGGAATGACTTGTTGATTAGTGTAACGAGTCATTGTAGGGGGTCATTGTGAGGGTGATCCTTGTCAAGGTGGCTGGCATGAGTCATGGAACGACTCATTGTATAGGGCAACAAGTCATGGTAGGTTTTCATTGGGGTGACTTACAGAAGGTGAGCAGTGGTGGCAATAGTCGAAAATGATGAATCGTTGGGACTAGTAATGAATCGTCCTAACCGGACATGGTTAGAGACCTGAGTTGGAATTTAGCGAGGTAACGGGAGGAAGTAACGGGTTGTTGTTTTGAGTAATGACTCATTCGATCGATTCATTATATCCGGATCTGAGAATTTAAGTAATGATGGAAGAAGAAATGGACAGATACCAGATCCGTTCTATCAAAGGACAACCCGTGGTATCACTCATTGTCACTGGAAGTGCAGAAATTCAAGACTTTTCATTAAGGGTATTTTTGTAATTTCTAAGCTCTAAGGTCCTAAACTACGTCATTTTAAACTTAGTTAGCAGGGTTTCAAGAGTGTTAATCCTATCCTAAGCCTTACCATTCCAAGCATGTAAATTAGAGTTCTTCTTTAGAGATCAAGCTTGAAGAATTTCCCCAATTTCTCTCCAATTTCCTTTGGGCTTTAAAGAGAAAGTTTAAATCAGATTTATCCAAGTATGTGAGGCTGTGAATGAGAGTTCCTTTCACTCTCATGCTCAAAATTCTTCTCAATTCCATGAATTTCAATTGTAGATTCCAATTCATGATCATATGGGATATATCCCAATTCTTGTGAAATTCTCTATGATCTATCTATGGGTCAATTCCTTTCATGTATCAAATTGTGTTCAATGATCTATGGGCAGATTTTATAGCTATGTTGATTATTAATTTATAGTTTCAAATTTTAATTAAATTATGCCCAATTATGTAAGTTTCATGAAAAGTCAAGTTATGATTCTACTATGATTTGATCTTACTAAGTCCAAATTATGATTTATGATTCATGTTATGATTCTCTACAAGTACTCTTCATGGATTTATGAAAATCAAGTATATAAATGTTTTAGAAATATGCATGGCTTTCATGATTAAGGGATTTATGACTCTCATCCAATTCATGGGCCCTTATTCATGGCTAATCATGTATTTCAAGTAGGATCCATCATGTTATTAGTTTATTTTGCCATGAATTTCATGAACGATTTCATGATTTCTATACAATCCCTCACGTGCATATTTTTGGGAGCAGTGTCTAGCACCGAGTAGACCCATCGTTCAGGTAAACCCCATGGTCTCAGAACTACGTGTCACCATAGGTATATATGTATTTTTATTATTGGATCCCTGTGATATCACCATACTGCGTGTCCCCTTTCTTGGTAAGTCGGGGGCAGTCCTGACCACTTGGGTGAAATAGTGGGCATCATGTAAGGCTCTATCACGATGGTGTCTCTTAAGACGAGTCCTCCCATTTTTTCTCACGACTTATACATGGTTATGTTTATGTAACTTTGGCTCAAATTATGTTTTATAAAGTTTCCTATTATGACTATGATTATGATTGGATTACGAATGGTTTGAAAACCTTGATCCCTTTTGTTTACATTATGATATTTACTTTATGATCATGCTGTCCTACCCTTATGAACTCTTATATATTTTATCTGTCCGTTTTTACTTACCTTGCATACTCAGTACATTTCAAGTACTGACCGCATACTCTATGTTGTATCAATTCATGATAAAAGTCTGAGGGATCAGTCTCAGCCACATCACTAGTCATGCTTTCCCCTCAAGCCTGTCTAGCTAGCATTGGTGAGTCCTCATCATTCGAGGACATGCAATTATCTATTGTTACATTCTTTCAGTTACATACTTTGTCGAGATAGTTTGGGATGTTGTCCCATCAGCTCATCAGTTATGTTAGAGGCTTATTCAGACATTACATAGAAATCATCTTGTAATTGCTGACACTGTTTTAGATTAATATGTATGCATACTTCCGCTTAAGCAAGTTTTATTTTATCATGTACCATTGGTTATATGTTCTTAGATTCTATGTTCATGCCATTTGTCGACTTGGAGTCTCTCGGGGTTCCTCGTATTGTGACACCAAAATTTGATGTTGCCAAAATTGCAGCTCGTAATGAGATATAAAGCGGTCGATGTTCAAATATAGAACCCAACTAGGGCTGGGGTCAAATCCCGCGAGGAATATGGTGATGACCTTAGTCAATGTGTTTAGCTACTACTACTAGCTTAATTATTTCATAGGAGGGAAATTGTAACAAGAAATAATGAAAAAAATAGTAGAGAGAAATGAGTAGGTCCTTTATTTAAAATTGATTGTATTCAAAGAGTGAGTTGACTAGGATTGGGCTCCCCATGACTTCATAACCACAGGGCATTTTATACTAGTGATCTATTCCGGTGTTTAGCTTGCAATATCAATAAGTTAACTTCACCTAAATGGTTGGTCCCGTATTTAGATGATTATCACCATGCAACTTGATCCGTATGCGGATGTATACTTAATTAACCCTTACCCTTGATATCGGATTAGCTATTCCCGGGAAAGGTCAAGTTATTAGATAAGGGTTGATAGCCTCAAATATCCATTGTTAATTCCTTTTCCCATTAATTACCCACTTGATCCGGTGAGTAATAAGAAGGCAAATTCCAATGTTTGCAACAGTTACGAAGCAATTAAAATGAAGGGAAAAACAATACATGCATAAACCCCATTCAAAATTCACTAAGTATTTTTGCCTATATTTGTTAATTCATCATGGTTCCCACTACCCTAGTTATGGGTTTAACTACTCATTCTTGAAAAATCACAATTAAAATTGTAGATGAAATAATAATTGTAACTTACAATAATTCATAGAAGAAACTACACGTCTAGAATAAGTCAACAAGAATATAAGATAATACTCCAAAGTTGTTTCAATCACCAAATTCAAGAACAAAATTATGAAAGTTGTTTCTTGAGCCTTAATGTTGATCAACTACAATGAAAAATATGGTAAAAAGTCTTAATAAGGCATAAAGAACAAAAATAAACCTACAGAAGGTATTTATAGAGACTAAACAAATCCTTTCCTATTTTAACAAGGAATGCAGGTCGGTAGTGGCAACAACTCGTTAGGTGTCCTAACGAGTTGTGAAGTGCAGTGACGACTCATGCTTAGCAAGAAGCTCCTCCTAGATGACGGGTCACCTAACGACTCATTAAGTGACTGGACGAGTGGTGAAGTCCCCCGTTGCTTTAGAGTCCTAAACTTCTAGTGTTTTGGACGACTCCACTAGCCTGCTCATGATGATTCGTTGAGTCTCATGACGACTCGTTGTTCCTCGCATCCTGACACTCATCCTTTGATTCCTAACTTTTGAATTCCATCTGATGAGTTCTCTTGATGAGTCATGAAGTCATACGACGGCTCGTTACTCATTCTGTTATGATTCACAGGTCTTTTGATCAGTTTTAGCTTCCAGTCCTTACAACCTTCCTAACGACTCATTGCCAGACATAACATGTCGTGATGTTATTTTGTTGTCACCGCTGTTTCCATCCTGGGTTTGTGCATGCAAGCTCTTCTTTTCCTAACGGCTCAGGGAACGAGTCGTCCTGTAACATTACGACATGTTACCTTGCTGGTAATGCACACTTAGCCCATTTTAGGCTCATTATGCCCATTTCACTATACGAACCTGTTTTCTTGAAACACTTAACAAAGAACATTATATATATATAAACATACCCGAGATTAGCATATTTCTTATTTTTAAGCGTTGAAAGTACCGTAAAATCATGACACATCATTTATCAAATCCATAAATACTACTGGGGCATTCGTCAATCCGAAAGACATAACTAAGAACTCAAAATGAAAATATCTTATTCTAAAGGTTGTCTTAGGAATATCTTTCTCTTCAACTCGCACCTGGTGGTACCCTGACCTTAAGTCAATCTTTGAGAAGTATTTTGCCCCCTGCAACTGATCAAACAAGTCATCTATTCTTGGTAGGGGATTTCTGTTCTTAACGGTAGCCTTATTCAACTGTCGATAATCTATACACTTCCATAGTGAGCCATCTTTCTTTTTCACAAAAAAGACTGGCGCACCCCACAGTGAAGCACTAGGCCTAATGAAGTCTTTACCTAGAAAATCTTTCAATTGATCCTTTAACTCCTTTAACTTGGCAGGAGCCATTCTATAAGGAGGAATAGATATGGGTTATATATCTGGTAGCGTATCAATGGATAATTCAATTTCCCATTCTAGGGGAATACCAAGAAGCTCATTTGGAAATATATCTGGGAACTCACTAACCACCGGAATTGACTGAAGAGTTGGGGATTCTACCTGCACATCCCGAGCCATGAAAATATAATGGGTACAACCCTTTGCAATCAGCTTCCTTTCCCGAAGATAGGATATGAACTTACCTTTTGGCATAGCTGCATTTCCTCTCTATTCCCGCACTATCTCTCCTATAAAGTGGAATGGGACAGTCTTTGTCCATCATTTAACATTATCATAACATGGTACTAGCCAATCAATGCCCATAATTACATTAAAATCAGTCATTTGTAGCTCTACTAAATTTGTAGAGGTTTGGCGGCCAACAATTTCCACCGCACAACCCTAATAAGTTCTCCTAGTGATAATCGATTCACCAGCAGGTGTGGATACAAAAAATGGTCGCTGATGTAGCTCTGGTATTATAGAAAACTTCCGTGCCACTAGTGGAGTTACATAAGACAAGGTAGAGCCCGGATCTATCAAATTATAAACTAGGTTGGAACAAACATTTAATGTACCTGTCACAACATCAAGAGATGCCTCAGAATCCTGTCGCCCTTCTAATGCATAAGTACTATTTGAACCACTGCCAGAACTGGATGCTCTGCTCTATCTTTGCCTCTACCTTCTGGAACTGAGAGCCTACACCCTGCAGAAGGTGTTGGAGCATGAGACCTCACTGAGGACCTACTTTGTTGGTCTCGATTGCTCTATTCTCGGGTCACGAAATCTCTCATCATGTGACCCTCACGCCCATAAGAATAACAAGCAATGGAGCCATATCAGTGTCTCCCAAGATGTCGCCTACTACAAGTACTATAATGTGGTACAACTGGCCTCATCTAATTTAGGCCCCTCTGCTGCTGTGACCTTAAAGCTCATGAACTCTTGCCAGGACCTGATTGTTCGCGATGATCTAATATGTTGCCTTGTTGCTACTGAGATGGGGGCCTAGGTGGACTACCTAACAAATGAAACCCAGGCCCACCCTAGAATTCTTCATAAAAATCTGCAGGTCTCACTCTGCGACTCTGCTCCTGAACTGCCCTTTCGGTCCTATACTGATGCTACCTAATCTCTTTTATATTCTGAGTAAAGGCCTGAATTCACAAGATATCCATATCCTCTCATAATTTAGCTGTAATACAAGACTCCACATACTCTAGTGCAAGCCCCATAATAAATCGATGTACCCTGGCTGGCATAGTATCAAAAAATGCTTGCACATATCTAACCAAGGAATCAAACCTCAATGCGTACTCTCTAGCACTCATCCTGCCCAGCTCCAGGTGTAAGAACTGCTCTACTCTATCCTGTCGGATATCTTGAGGCAAGAGTGGTATATAAAGGCCTCATAGAAACTATGCCAAGTAGGTGAAGGTGCATCTCTGCCTTTGGACCTTTCCCAACTCTCATACCACAGAACTGATATATCTCAAAGTCGGAACACTGTTAGCTCAACTGACTCTGTGGATGAAGCATGCATGACCCTGTGGAGGACTCAAGGAAAGAAACTCATGAACCCTCGAACTCCCAGGCCCCTTAGTAGGCTCGAAAACAACTAGTACTACTGGCTGACACTGAGCAACCGTTATCTGAGACAATATATGTACTACACTCCTAACATCCTGATCTGAGGGCATAGGAGGAATTGAAAGTGGTGTAAGTGCTTCTATCGCCCTAGGAGGTCCCTGGTGCCCTACATAATGATGGGAAGATTAAGAAGATGTCTCCCTTTCACCCTCAGGCTAGGCTATCCCCAACTGTGGCACCCTACTAGTGACCTCTCCTGCGGTTGTATCTAACTCACGGTTGGCTGTAGTCTGTCTTATATCAGACCTCACTATAGATAAACATATCAATATAAGCTTAGGGACTCAATCTTATACAACTCAATTCTATAGAATGATCTAAGAAAAGAGGGGCAACCATACTATCATGCCTCATAGCTTCCTTCTTATAAAATGTGGTGCACAACACATTTATAAACAAGACTCTACTAGACACGGCTTGTAGACTCCCTAGGATACAATATTGCTCTAATACCAAGTTTGTCACGCCCCACCTTATGTGAGGTGTAACTGGTACCTAACGCCACACTGGACTCTAAGCTGACCTAGCTAGGCACATACACTTTTGGTGCATGCCAGCAGCACATTTCAAGAAAACAAACAGCTATATCTTGGCTCGAAACATAGTCTTAGGCTGACAAGGTTGCCATATAAACACCTGCATTAAATCAACTGACCTAACGGTTGTAATAATGTCATCCTATGTGGGCCGACAAGACCACCATGCTGTCTAAATCATAACAAAAGGAAGCATGCGCACAATACATATATGTAATTCGAAAAGGCTGCTAACAGATAACACAACTAGGCCTCGCATGAACATTAACGCATGTCTAACCCAAAACTATAGTTTGCAAGCCTTTATGAGTAAATATATTGGTTGGGACAGGGCCCAGACCTATCCAAAAACTATACAACAAAAGACAGGCAAACCACTAAGGTCTGGCAACTCCGGAGGAAAGGAGTTGTCCAATCTTCTGGATTTGAACAATACCTAAGGAGGTCCCGAAGCCCGTCCGTCTTAACCTGCAAGCACGTATGCAGTGTCCCGTGCGTTGGCGTTAGTACAATATGTACTAAATATGCAAGGCAGAAAATAACAACTAAATAGACGCTGATAAAGAACTGAAAGAAATCAGCAATAAGGGCAAGAAGTTAACCTGTGTGATTTCACAACCATAAATTATATCTAGCAGGAAAATAAATAGAAAAGAAACTAACCTGGCCCTCATAAGCCTAGAAGGTATAGGCCCTCAATAGTCAAAACTGGATATAGGACTTCCCAAAAAGGGATACCATGCTACAACCTCAATTCGTCTCATAGCTGCTAACCATAACACATGCAATCATGAACTACTATAGAAATACAAGTCGTATCAACTATACAACGAGATTAACTTGCCGAAAGAGGTTAGTCTTAACATACCTTAACTATCGAACTCTACTCAATTAATCCTGCTTTGATTAAGAACCCGTAATGCCTCCACATCCTAGCTTATATTCCAAGGAACAAGGCTATTCCAGTCTAGAAGGCAATCCAGCAACAATAAACCTACAAAATACGATGATACAAGTTACAATGAGTTTAATCCGGAAAAATCTCATGAATTTGATAGAAAAAAATGGTAGAAATGCTTACTATCCTTGTGAACATGCTACACGTAGTTAGTGATGATTTCTATGACTTTTACCCGCTAGGAGTCCATTAAAGCGGGCTAATTTCAAAGATTTAACTCCATAGATACGTTCTTCGTAGGCCCAGAAGTCATTAACCAAGAAATATTTTTAATTTGATGCAATTTAGCAGCGTAATTTGACTTCAAATTGTCGGATATCTCAAGAGTAAATTGCCTAAGGTCGACTTCTCCTTTAGGGAAATTATTAAAATTAAATCATCTCACACTTAAACATATATATAGGGAAGCAATGGAGGGAGGTCCATGGTGCACCTCTCCTTGTCGTAGAGCAGGGGTGCGATGCGCCGCTCCCTGCGCTGGGGAGAGGTGAGCGACGCGGTGCTCATGGTGTCCTACCCCTGGCTCCGACCTCCCACTCACTCGATAACGCGCACACTCGTTCCACCTTCGAGACTTTTCCCACATGCGTCGTGCTCTAAAAACTCTTCAACATACATACACACACATTAGTTAATAAAGAAAACTTATAGGGTGTAACAAGAGAGGTGAGTGTCACGACCCGAACATAGGCCCAGATCTAGACACAGAACCTAGAACCATAAATGGCCCCAAGTCGACCTATGACATGAATATGAAAACTAAAGATCAACATACACAAAGAAAAAAACTAAATTATGAGATTGCATAAGTCTGAATGATAAATCATCTATCCAACGAAAATATGAAAACGCTGAGTTCAAAGATGAATATACAAGTTTATGTCTAAAAAGCCTCTAACATACTGACGAGCTAATGGGAGAACAACCCCCAACTAGCTCACTAGAAGTCTGAAACTAAAAATGAATACAACTCAACTAGTTGAAGGTCCTCGAAGGATGAGGATTCACCAACAACACTGTCTGGGATAAACTTTGGAAACTGGCTAGTGGTGGGAGTGAGTTTGAATGTCTGAGCCTCTATCATGAAATGATACAACATAGAGTATGCAGTCAGTACATGGAATGTGTTGAGTATGCAAGGTAAGTAAAACAAGCTAAGTATAAGCTAAAAACATGCATAACATAAATCATATCATTATAAGATTATGAAAGTAAGGACTGTTTGCTGATATTTGAAAACATGATTAGACATGTGTTGATTTCATAACTGAATCGAATGACCCAAAGCTGAAACTGATATTTATAAGTAAAGCTGATAAGCTAATCATTTGGTCAAACCTATTGAAAACATAATATAATAATTTATGAACATGCATAACTAAAATCATGAGGAACAATGGGAGACTCACCAATATAATCAACACTATCACGATAGAGGTTATGTGATCCCAACTATTAAACTCAAGTGGGCAGAGCCGTCCAAAGCCTTTCCAGGGCTAAGGGTGCTATTGTGATATCGATATTAAGATGAAGGCCCATTCGGGGCAGGGGAAGCTCACAAGGGAGGTCCCAAAGTAACTGAATAATCCAATGTTGGCACGTAGTTCTGAGGCTCGAGGTTTTCCTAGACCCCTAGCCTACTTGGTGCTAGACACTGCTCCCAAAAACATGCAAATGCTCTTCATCGTTTTTCAAAGAATCTAAATCTATCATTTTTCAATGAAGCTAATAATGTAACATGCATAGTTTGAAATCTGAATATGGGAAGCCTTGGCTCAAAACATACCACAAGAAGAAAGAGGGAGTATAGACTCTAAAACATGTAGTAAGGTGACATTATAAAATTGAATTGAATCATGAAAACATGCTTAAATTATATGGGCTTACCCAAAGCTTTAACATATCCGAAATAGACTTGATAGTCAAAAACATGGATTCATACATGGGTAATCATAAACATTCTTTCATGCTAGATATCTCATCATACATGAAAATATAGATCATAAACTTGACTTTTCATGAAACCTGCACAATAGGAAAAATTCTTCTAAAACTTGAAATAGTGAAACTATAATCAATTTGCACGTAAAATTGCCCATGAATCTTAAAACATCATTTGAAACATCAAGGGGATTGACTCATGAATTAAACATAGAGAATTTCATAAATTGGGTTAAAACCCCATAGAAACATACACTTGAATTCATGAACTTGAGATGGGATTTTGGCATGAGAGTGAAGGGACACTCTTATTTATGACCCTACATACCTGGGTAAGCTGATTCTACACCCTTCCTTGAAAGCCCAAGATTTTTGGGGAAGAAGTTGAAGAATTCTAGGCTTGATCTCCTTGGGATCTTCTAAACATGTATGCATGGGGAGGGAATAGGTTAGACTAGACTAAACTCTTTTAAAATCCTCCTAACTGAGCTTAAAACAACGTAGTTTAGTTCTTAGGATCTTATAAATTATGGAAATGCCTTTACATAAATCGCAGGAAATTTTACTCTGCCAGGTGCCACGACTCACACCATTAGTCGTACCTCCATCCCACGACTCGTGGTTACCATCTGTAGTCACCACTACATTTCCCCAACTTTTTTGAAGTTTTTCATGGGTCAGACCACGACTCGTACCACCAATCTACGAGTCGTAAGGTTCATCTGTGGTCAACAATTCCAAGATCCTTAGTTCCTCCTCACGGGTGCAGGCTACAACTTGTCGTACCCTGACTCGTTCCCTCCAAATTGATGCACAACAGATCCCTTATGACTACTAACCACAGCTTATCCTACGACTCGTGACATGTTCCCTTGAGTTGTACCTTGACTCATTACTACATGGCCTCCTACTATAGATTCTTCCCACGAGTGATATCACGACTTGTTACTCCTTCCCATGACTTATACCACGAGTCATTTCGAGTCATTCTTCAACATTTTCTACTGATCACATTTCAAATACCGAGTCTAGTCTTAGGAACCTTTGGGGTATTACAATATCTCGCCCTTGGGAACATTCATCCTCGAATATGGGTAAACATACTGAGTAGCTGGGGGAAAGGAACTGCCATCCCAAATACTGAATATCTCAAGTTGAGAACTGATGAATTGACTGACTCCGGACTAAGATACATGAGTGAAATTAATTCATGAATCACGCATACAAAAGCATTGACATAAATGAAACTAGGAGACATGAACTAGATATGAAACTGAATAGAGTACTGATAACGCTCAAATCACACCTCCTAGTGAAGTATGAAGTGGATATTGTCAATAAAGAACCCAACTAGAGGTTGGGGTCGATCCCACAGGGAATATGGAAGGATATAGAAGAATACTAGTATTTAAGCTTTTAAGTCAATTATCTCCTAAATGGGGGGATTTGCAAAAGTAATAAATAACAATGTTGAAAAATTGAATGTTGATTCAAAATTAATGCAATTAACTAGGGTAAGTGTTCCCCATGGATCCATAACTACTTCGGGTTTTACACTAGTGATCTATCCCAATACTTTACTTGTAGAACTGATAACATATGTTCATCCAAACAACTGGCTCATCCCTATTCGATAACTATACTCTATTACCGGGTCAGGTCTCATGAGCAATTGCAATTTAACCGTTATCAATTTATCCCAAATTTAACTATCCTGCGACCACAACTCATATTAATGCAATGATCATCAAGATAAAGGCTTTGTTGTAATTCTCTTTTCCTAATCTCTACCTCTCTAGGCTCAAGTAAGTAAACAATTCAGGCATGTCCTAACATTGCGCACCGTTAAGAAACGTTTAAGCATGAAGAGAATACAATACAAGAGTTTAGTATTAGTTTAGCATCACGTCGTGTAAACCCTAGTTTATTAATTCACCACGGTTCCCACAACCCTAGTTTTGGTGGTTTTAGCCTATCATGTTTATAAGTAAATTAATAGCATTCATAAACAAAAGCATAAATTAATTCTTACAAAGATGATAGGAAGAACCTTCACTTGATTAATGCAAAAATTTGGAAGAACAATTCAACAATCGTCTCAATGTAAAACTAACTCTCAAATATAAATTATAAATTGTCCCTCTCAATCTTTTCTAAAACCTCAAAACTTATCTAAAACTTTTTTATTACATAAAAATGAAAGGGTATTTATAGTAGTAGTTTGATTTTTTTCTTGTTCCTTTATGGATTTGATTTGGGATTAGAAGCTCCTTTGACTAGTTGAAGTAGGAGATCCATTTTTGGCCGTTTGAAACCCTTGTCGCGTCGCCCATGCCAGCATGCTGAGGTTGTACCGCGTCGCCTATGCAAATGCGCTGAGGCTGTGTTGCGTCGCCTATGCCACTATCACATCTCTAGTGCCAATTTTCCCCTTCCATCGTGTGGGTAGAGGNCACCACCTTCCCCCATAGCTTTCTTAACATCAAAGCTCAACTCTTGCAATACGCAGGAGAAGGGGCGCCTCTCACCTGCAATGCGCGCAAGCTACTGCCTCGCGCAGCTTGTAGCACCAATGTGTTGGTGCCTCATGTTGCTAGTCGCGTGGGCATGGCATTGCACTATATATATATATATATTATTTTTTTTTTCTTTAATTCTTGCTTAGTGCATTCCTTCTTCTTCAACTTCAATCCAAATGTCTCAAACACACCCAAATCCATCACTTTTAGCCCTGAAAACATCTATTCACATGCGTTAACTAATTTCACAAATATATAACATAAATACATGCAAACACACATAATTTGTTCTCAAAACATAATAAAGTACGGGCAAAATATATCTATGAAGTGCGTAAGTACGCTTTTCATCAACACCCCACATTTAAACTATTGTTCATCCTCGAACAATCTACTACTTCCCTTCTTATATTTAAGAATGAAATTCATCCTACGAATAGTCCTACCGGCACTTCGGATCATTAGACAAATCAATGAAGCTCAAATAATTCACTCGCATGCATATAGGATCAACATTAGAATGTCAAAGTGCGAAATCAGTTAGCTTTTGATAATTAACTCATCAAGACATATTTTGGGCCAACATGAACCATATGTAATTTAGCAATCAAGATTTATCAAAGTCTTACCATTTTTCCCCTCACAATTTGGAGAGATTCCCTTTCACACACAAGATATAAGTCAATATAAACTTGGGCATAAATAAAACAATTTCCGCTCACTCTCCCAAAGAACACAACATACATGCAAACGATGACTCATAGGCTTGCCCTTAGTGTACTACTCCACTAATATAGAATTTTGAATCTAGGATCAATTAGGACTTTAAATTTGATTGTAATGTCGGCTAAGGGACAGATAGGAACTATTTGGCCAAGATAGTGGCTAATCTCCCTAAGCACTTTAATACTTCTCAACACTTTGAATTTTTTTTAGCACGTTCCTCAATTTCTCAATTTTCTCCTTATACCTCCTTCTATTTTTTTTTTAACTTAGGTGACTAGTGGGGATTTTTTTTTCAAACATTGAGCTCATCCACACATTTTTTCATCATTATTTTTTTCAAAGCTTTTTCTTCTTTTTATTTTTCCAGTAACAATCACCCTCCTTTTCACCCTTTTCTTTTCTTCTAATTCACCACACTTTTTAGCTTTTCCCTTCACTTTTCCACTTAAGCTCTTTTCAAAATTTATCATTAAAGTGCTTTAGGAGTCATTTGGATTAAATATAAGTCAATAGAACAAAAGGGATTCAAGCTTGTAATATGGCTATGAAAAGAATAGGCTAAGGCTCAAAATGGCTAATTAGGACAATTACATAAAGGTAGGCAAAATAGGATAAAAACAAGGCTACCAAAGAAATGCCTATATCACTTCTTACATCCATCATTCTTATTTTTCTTTGCACATACACCGGGCAAGTTCTAGACATCAATTTACAAGCATGGAGTATATCAAAAAATTCCTCAACACACAATGGCACAAAATGGTTTAACAATGGAAATTAAGATCACATAAACACATATATCTATATTGCATGGATAACATAATTAAGCCCATTTTTTCGAGTATAAGAGTCAAGTTCCAAAAGACTAAGTGTTTCTACCTTTTTCATGCATTTTTGAGTGAATTTAATAAAGTATCAATGATACCTAAAGTGAAGAACCTAGCATTCATAGGGTCCAAGTTCTTGTTCTTCCTAATGACTAATTTACCCTTAAGACGGTCGTCATCCATCCATCATCAGGAAAAGTCATGACTCAATGACTAAAAATAAAGAAAATATAAAAATCTAGACCCTCTAATCGATTCTAAGGGACTATCCACCGGAAAAGTACCGAAAACAAAAATCGGAGGAACCCAAAATAAAATAAAACTAAAAAAATACTACAAATCAACAAGCATGCATGATAAGTCATAAATCCAAAAAAACTAGGCCTACCATGTGAAAATTTAGCAATTAAGGCATGCATGGTAATATGATGTTCACTTCTCCCACCCCACACTTAATTGCTCACACCGTCCGCAGTGCTAAAGCAATAAAGCATAAAGTAAAAGGGTGAAAGAAGAACTCACTGGGTCTCTAGTCCTTGTTTTCAATGTTTAAGCTCAATTTTTATTGAAAATCATGACCTATCACCTTCACACTTGAACAAACACATAAAAACAATTTATCTTGGGTTGCCTCCCTAGTAGCGCCTGATTTAACGCCGCGACACGAAAAAAGTATCTTGATTACTCAGATTTTATCTAGATACCTATTGAGACCGTGGTCACATCTTGGCCTCTTGTTTCACCATGTTTTCCTGTGACACGCCAGAAAATAAAAGAAAAACAAAAAAAGGAAATAAAGACTAAAAGTTAAACACAAGCAATTAATCTAATCCTAAACCGTATTCCCCAGCAACGGCGCTATTTTTTGATAACACTTAAAATACACCTCTTACTGAAGTATGAAATGGACGTTGTCAATAAAGAACCCAACTAGAGGTTGGGGTCGATCCTACAGGGAATATGGAAGGATATAGAAGAACGCTAGTATTTAAGCTTTTAAGTCAATTATCTCCTAAATGGGGGGGATTTGAAAAAGTAATAAATAACAATGTTTATTCCAAATTAATGCAATTAACTAGTGTAAGCATTCCCTATGGATCCATAACTACTTCGGGTTTTACACTAGTGATCTATCCCAATACTTTACTTGTAGAACTGATAACATATGTTCATCCAAACAACTGGCTCATCCC
>JACEIK010002818.1:126174-140623 GCA_018107945.1 Datura stramonium | reverse complement strand
ACAAAAGCATAAATTAATACTTAATGATGATAGGAAGAACCTTCACTTGATTAATGCAAAAATTCAGAAAAATAATTCAACAATCATCTCAATGTAAAACTAACTCTCAAATCTAAATTGTAAATTGTCCCTCTCAATCTTTTCTAAAACATCAAAACTTCTCTAAAACTTTTTTTATTACATAAAAATAAAAGGGTATTTATAGTAGTAGTTTGATGCTTTTCTTGTTCCTTTGTGGATTTGATTTGGTCTTGGAAGCTCCTTTTCCTAGTTGAAGTAGGAGATCCATTTTTGACCGTTTGAAACCCTTGTCGCGTCGTCCATGCCAATGCGCTGAGGCTGTGCCACATCGCCCATGACACTGCCATGTCTCCAGTGCCGCATTTCCACTGCCATCACGTTGGTAGAGGGATGCTTCACGTGTGCCAATGCACTGGAGAAGGGGAACCTCGCGCCTGCAATGCGCGCAAGCAAGAGCCTCAAACATATTGTAGCGCCAATGTGTTGGTGCCTCGTGTTGCTGGTCGCGGGTGTGGCATTGCACTATATATATATATATATATTTTCTTTAATTCTTGCTTAGTGCATTCCTTTTTCTTCAACTTCAATCCAAATGTCTCAAACACACCCAAATACATCACTTTTAGCCCTGAAAACATCTAATCACATGCGTTAACTAATTCCAAAAATATATAACATAAACACATGCAAACACACATAATTTGTTCTCAAAACATAGTAAAGTACGGGCAAAATGAGCTTCTTTAGAAAACCTGTCCACAACCACCCAAGTAGAGTCATATTGTCGACATGTGCGAGGTAACCCTGTGATGAAGTCCAAATTGATCTCTTCCAACTTCCAAGTGGGGATACAAATGTCTTGTAGCACACCTCCTGGTCTTTGATGCTTCACTTTCACTTATTGACAGTTCGAACACTTAGCCATAAACTCCTCTATGTCCTTCTTCATGCCATTCCACCAATAGACTTCCCATAGGTCATGGTACATCTTGGTGGCACCTGGATGTATAGAATATTGGGAACCATGAACCTTATGCAACATCTGTTATCTCGAGTCTTCAACACTCGAAACACAGAAATGACCCTGGTAATGAAGTACACCATCTCTGTCTTGGGAGAAGACCTCTACCTTTCGATTCAGAACCTCTTCCTTCAACATTACCAAGATAGGATCCTCATCTTGTCTAGCCTTGACCTCAATCACCAAAGAAGATTCTGAGCCATTCTGAACAACGACACCACCATCTGTTGCATCAACAAGGAAAACTCCTAATTGAGCAAGCCTATGGACATCCTTCACTAACTCTTTTCTTCCATCCTCCATATGAGAGACACTCTCCATGGATAACCTACTAAGAGCATCTGCCACTACATTGGCCTTGCCCAGATGATAAAGGACACTAATGTCATAGTCCTTGAGAAGCTCTAACCACCTCTTTTGTCACAAATTTAGGTCCTTGTGAGTAAACACATACTAAAGAATCTTGTGGTCCGTAAACACATCCACATGGACCCCATACAAATACTGTCTCCAAATCTTTAATGCAAACAGTACCACTGCCAACTCTAGGTCATGGGTCGGGTAATTCGTCTTATGAGTCTTAAGCTGTCTAGAGTCATACACAATGAATTTACCATGCTGCATCAACACACAACCAAGACCAACCCCATAGGCATCATAATACACCACAAGTCCATTTGTACCTTCAGGTAGGGTCAATACTAGGGCTGAAGTGAGACGAGTCTTTAGCTCATGAAAACACTTCTCACAGACATCCGACCACTAAAATTTGTCTTTCTTCTGGGTCAACTTAGTCAACAGTGCTGCAAGGGATGAAAATGCTCAACAAACCTTCTGTAGTAGCCAACCAAACCCAAGAAACTCCTAATATCTGAAGGACTAACCGGTCTAGGCCCAATTCTTCACAGCTTCTATATTTTAGGAGTCCACTTGTACACCCTCGCTTGACACCACATGGCCCAAAAATGCTACTGAGTTTAACCAAAACTCACACTTGCTGAATTAGAAAACAGTTGGCGATCCTTAAGAGTCTATAGCATAATCCTCAAATGAGCAGCATGCTCCTTCTTTCTTAGAGAATATATGATAATGTCATATATGAACACAATCACGAACATTTCCAAATATGGCTTGAACACCCTGTTCATCAAATCTATAAAAGTTTTAGGAGCATTCGTTAGGTCAAAAGACATAACTACAAACTCATAGTGACCATACAAAATCCTGAAGGATGTCTTTGGGATATCACTCTCCCTAACTCTGAGCTGGTGATAACTAGACCTGAGGTCTATCTTTGAGAAGCACTTAGCACCCTGAAGTTGGTCAAATAATTCATCAATTCTGGAAAAGGGATACTTATTTTTGATTGTAACTTTGTTCAGTTGTTAATAGTCAATGCATATATGAAGAGAATCATCCTTCGTTCGAACAAAGAGAACTGGTGCACCCCCACGGGGATTTGCTAGGTCTGAAGAAACCTCTATCTAGAAGATCCTTCAATTGCTCCTTCAACTCTTTTAGCTCAGCTGGAGCCATTCAATAAGGAGGAAGATATATAGACTACGTATTGGGAAGAAGGTCAATACCAAAGTCAATCTCCTACTCGGGAGGGACTCTTGGTAGATCCTCTGGGGGAACCTCCGGATACTCACACACTATTGGAACTGGCTGGAGAGTCTGGGTCTCAGACGTAGAATCCTTAACCCGAATTAGATGGTAAACACAACCCTTAGAAATCATTTTTCTAGCGTTAAGGTAGGAAATAAAGCAGCCTACAGGCACAACTGAACTACCCTTCCACTCTAGGACTAGCTCACCCGAAAATCAAAACTCTACTACACGGGTTCGACAATTTACTGAGGCATAATATGCATGTAGCGAATCCATGCCAAAGATAACTTCAAAATCTATCATGTATACCTCTACTAAATTTGAGGTGACTTTATGAAGAACTGTGATAGGGCAATTTCTATATACCCATTGAGCTATAACTGCGTCACCGACTGGAGTAGAGACTGAGAAGGGTTCTGATAGGACTTCAGGACTAACTCCGAAACTAATAGCAACACAAGGAGTCACAAAAAATAAGGTAGCCCCTATATCTAACAATGCATAAACATCAAGATGAAATACTCCTAACAAACCAGTGACCACATCTGGAGAGACCTCATGCTCCTGACAAGACGAGAGGGCATAAAACTTGTTCTAACACAGACCACCACCTGCACTAGTGGATGCACCCTATTAAGTTGAGCGTGCTGGTGGAGCTACTAAACTGGTGGTTGGGTCTCGACCTCTACCATGGCCCTTTATGGTTGAAGGGAAATCTCTGAGAATGAGACCAGGCTTCCTACACATAAAACATGCCCCTGAACCTGCAAGCACTGACGGTGTGCCTCCTACCACACCTGTCACAAACTAGAATGCAGGGCTCCACCGACTGGCTCCCCTGACCTTGAGAGCCTGATGCCCATCCCCTCTGATCACGCCTAGACTTGGATGACACGCTGGATAATGATGGCGCTGCGGATGATGACCTCTAGTGAGACGACTGGCAATGTCCACCACTAGACCTCTACTGGGAGAACCCAAAATTGTCTATCCTGACCCTCTTGGCCTCTCTCTCCCTCTCCCTCATTTGCACCACCTCTATTTGCTAGGCATACAAGATCAATTGGGAGAAGTCAATGTCCTGATGTAGCATAGTAGTCTTGCAATCCTTAACCAAGTAATCCACCACCCCATTTAGAAATCTTCTCACCCAAGCCCTCTGATCGGCTACCATCTCCGGCGCATACTTGGACAACTGGGTGAACTCTAGAGCATACTCCTAGATGGTCATATTATTCTGTCTTAAATACATGACTCAGCTTCCTTGATTTCCCTTATCTCCCGGGGAAAAAATCGGTCTAAGAATACGGTGAGAAACTGATCCCAACCAACGGGGCCTGCTCTAACTCCTTAGCTATCCTTCCACTACTTGTACTAAATATGAGTGACCCTTCAACTGATAAGAGGCTAGGTCTGCAAACTCCTCACCTGTCACCCCCATAATCCAGGTGATGTTTTGGATCTCCTCAATGAACTTATGTGGGTCCTCATTCACTCTCGACCCAAGAAACTCAGGGGGATTCATCTTGAGGAAATCTCTGACCCTAGTTGTCGTTGTGTTCCCATTCTAGGGAACATGAGTCACTGCCTGCTGATTGACCAAAGCAGTCAACACTTGTGCCAACATCTGAATAGCTTCCCTAAATTCAGCATGGGCAACCTGCTTGGGCATATGATCTATTGGGGCTAGTGGGTCTTGCTGGTGCCTATCTCGATTTCCATCCTCATGGCCATTTCCATTTTCGTTGCCATTCCTTCTTCAATTAACTTGGAGGGAGGCATGATTCTGCAAATACGTATAGCACGAGTTAGAAGGATAGAGAGATACTTCATTTCACGACATAGGTTATGAGAGATGGGAAATTTCCGAAAATATTTCATAGCCTCTTCGTCGTAAGTGTGGCGCACTTCACACCTATGAAAAAGACTCTACTTAATACAGCTTTCAGACAGTCACACTGATCCTTTGCTCTGATAATAAGATTGTCACGACCCAAACATAGGCCCAGATATAGACAAGGAACCTAAAACTATAAATGGCCCCATGTCGACCCATGGCATGAACATGAAAACTAAAGCTCAACATACACAAAGAGGAAAACAAAAGTTTGAAATAGTGAAAGTCTAAATAATAAAACATATATCCAATGGAAATATCAAAACACTAAGTCTGAAGATGAATATACAACTTAATGTCTAAAAAGCCTCTAACATACTGACGAGCTGATAGGACAACACCCCTAACTAGCTCAGTAGAAGTCTGAAATTGAAAATGACAACAACTCAACTAACTGAAGGTCATCAGAGGATGAGGATTCACCAACAATAGAATCTGTGCTAAACTCTGGAAACTGGCTAGCGGCAGAACTGAGTCTGAATGTTCTGAGCCTATATCATGAAATGATACAACATAGAGTATGCGGTCAGTACTTAGAATATACTAAGTATGCAAGGTAAGTGAAACAGGCTAAGTAAGTATAATATAAGAACATGCATAACATAAATCATATCATTATAAGATTTTGAATGTAAGGACTGCATGATGATATCTAAAAACATGATTAGACATGTGTTGAATATCATAACTGAATGAATGACCCAAAGCTGAAACTGATATTCATAAGTAAAGCTGATAAAATGATCATTAGGTCAAACCTACTGAAAACATAATATCATAATTGATGAACATGCATAACTAAAATCATGAGGAATAATGAGAGACTCGCCATATAACCGACACTATCACGTCCCAACTATTAAACTCAAGTGCACAGAGCCGCCCAAAGCGTCGCCAGGGCAAGGGTGCTACCATGACATCAATGTCAAGATGAAGGCCCATTCAGTGTAGGGGAATCTCATAAGAGAGGTCCCAAAGTAACTGAGTAATCCTACATTAGCACGTAGTTCTAAAGCTCGAGGTTTTCCTGGACCCCTAGCCTACTCGGTACAAGACACTGCTCCCAGAAATATGTAAATTCTCTCCATCATTTTTCAATGAAGCTAAATCAATTATTTTACAGCGATGTTAATAATGTAATACATGCATAATATGAAATCTGAACATGGGGGAGTCTTGGCTCAAAACATACCACAAGTTGAAAGTGGGAGAATAGACTCCAAAATCATGTGGTAAGATGATATTATAAAATTGAACTGGATCATGAAAACATGCTTAAATTAAATATTCAAAATATACTTGGTAGTCAAAAGTACGGATTCATACATGGGTACTCATAAAAATTCTTTCACGCTAGATATATCATCATACATGAAAACATAGATTATAAACTTGACTTTTTGTCACGACCCGAGCACAGACCCGGATCGTACACACGGGACAAGGGACCCCGAGAGACCCATAGTCAACCCATGGCATAAGCATTCACTAACTCATTCAATAAATATGAAGAAAACTTAATTATAAACTCAGCGGAAGTCTAACTTAACATAACGACAGATTAAACATCTGAACGTGAATACATGTCTAAGTCTGATAATCCTCTAATCTGGACGAGCTGATGGGAAAACGCCCCCAACTAGCTCAACAATACTGAAACTGAAAAATACAACCAAGATAATTGAAAGTCTAGTCCTCAAAAGATGAGGAATCACCAACCAAGCAGGTACTGACTCTGATAAGCGACTACGAATGGGGATGGACCTGAGAACCGGATCCTGCATCATGAAATGATGCAGCATAGAAAATATGAGGTTAGTACGTGGAATGTACCTAGTATGCAAGGTAAATAACATTGCTTAAGTAAATAAATAACTTAAAACATTCCATGACATATCATAAGCTTTTAAGTGAAAATAGAAAGCTACAGGCAATCATTCTGAAATCGTACTCTTATCATAACATGACCATGCATAGCTTTAGAATATCATGATTGACTTGAATGACTCAAAGCTGAAACATAACACTTATATTAAAAGTTGAACAATGAGGCAAACCTTGTTTCTTGAACATGCATACATACGATAATTATCATGAGTAATGGTTATGCAAATTCGAATGATATATCCAGTGGAAGACTCGTCACTTAACCGACATACCACGATAGAACTTACGTGGTCCTGACTATTACATTCAAGTGGGCAGAGCCGTCCAAAACCTTTCTAGGGCTAGGGACACTACCATGATATCGATATCAAGATGAAAGGGGCCATTCGGGTAGGGGATAGCTCACAAGGGAGGTCTCAACGATATAATAGAATCAACCTACGTTGGTGCGTAGTTTGGGGGCGTAGGGTTATTAACCCTTAGCCCGCTCGGTGATAGACTCTTCTCCCAAAATATGCAATGCTCTACATCGTATAATTACGAAGCTCAACATCGTCTAGTGACGAAGCTCAACATGAAATCATGMATAAACTAGACATCATATAAMTATGAAGCTCAACAATGTCATTTYGACAAGGCTTAGAATRAAATCATGCTTAGGMTCAACATCATGTGAAATGAAGYTTAACATTKTCCTTKACAAAKATCGACAATAATATACATATCAATTAAGKATTTYCRCATAGARAAGGCTTTACTTTGATACATACCACAAGCTAGAATTCATAATAAGGGTTAAAGGAAAATTTCATCTCAACCATGTGGGAAGCTCATGTCGGGGGAAAAATCACAATTTAAAATCATCATTTGGGCATAACTGAAAGCTCTACCATACTTGGGTCTATTTAATCTTCTTTGAAAACATCACCAAACATGGATAAAGTTGGAAACATGTCTTTCCTCATCTACTCCACCATCATCACATTCTATATGAACTATCTACACATGGGAATTTTAGATTCAATTTTAGAAAGACAATTTTGTAAAAATAAATTAAGTTAGAATCCGCCCAAGCTCAGTAAATCCCCAATATCAACTCAATTTAATCATACCCATGAGTAGAGATGCAAGAATTATAGATTTGAATGAAAACCCATACTTTATCATCATAAACCAATCATAAATTGATAAGGAATGGGAATGGGTGTGGAAGGAAGCACCCACTCATAGCCTTACATACCTAGGATTGAAGAATTCTTACCCTTCCTAATTACCCATCTGAGATTCCAATTGGAAAACTTCAGAATTCACCTTGATTCTTCTCTTCAAACCCCCAACCTTGCATGTACGAAAGTAATGGCCTAAGATGGTTTTTTATGCTAAAAACCCTCTATTACGAGATTAAAACGATGTAGTATGGGCCCTTTGAACTTAGGAATTACAGAAAAATCCTTACTGAAATCGCTGAAAATAACTGTCAGGGGTCCTAACGTACGACCTGACGACTCGTCACCAGGGCACACGATCCATTGGTTCGCTCATTAAGTTCACTAGATAATTGGTCTGCCGAGGCTCCTAACGAGAGACATGACGACTCGTCCCCAGCATCCATGACTCGTTGCCACCTCCTGTCAAGTGCACTAGGCAAATTTTCCAATCTTCCTCTAGAACCACCCCACGATTGACATGACGACTCGTGGTGTCTAACCACGAGCCGTTACATCGCCCATGAGGACCTCGAGTACCTCATCCTTCCAGGCCTTCCCACGAGTCACTTGACGACTCGTAGGGTCTCCTCACGAGTCGTTCAGTGACTCATTCTGCAATTGCTGCAATATTTTCTAGTTTTTCTCTGATTCACTTCCAGGTCCGATTCTTGAATTCTCAGGGTATAACAATATCTCCCCCTTGGGAACATTCATCCTCGAATGTTAGAAACAAGTAGGAAAAAGAAGCAAGCAATTATCATACCCCAATACTGATTATTAATAGCCAATATTTCATGGAATGACTACCTTCGAAAAGGACCACATAGCTGAACTAAATTCAGGAATCACATACATTTATCATAACATAATTCAAACTTGTGCACATGAACTGAACATAGAAACTGATTAGAGAATTATGGCAAGAGCTGATACCTCTAGTCGGAACTGAGCCGATAGAGAACAAATGTGGGTATCTAGCCATCATTTCCTCTTCGGCCTCCCACGTAGCTCCTTCGACATGCTGATTCCTCCATAAAACCTTAACTGAAGCTACCTCTTTGTTCCTCGTCCTTCGAACTTGTCGATCCAAAATTTCAACCGGAATTTCTTCATAACTGAGGCTGTCTTTCATACCAACGCTGTGTACCGGAACTACCAAGGCTGGATCACCCAAGCACTTCTTCAAAAGATATACATGGAACACAGGATGAACTAAAGCCAATTCTGAAGGCAAGTCCAACTCATACGCCACCTACTAATTCTTCTTACAATCCTATAGGGGCCAACATAGAGGGGACTGAGTTAACCTTTCCTTTCAAACTGCGTGACTCTCTTCATGGGAGATACCTTTAGAAACACCCAGTCGTCTACATCAAACTCCAATTCTCTTCTCCTCACATAAGCATACGATTTCTGATGACTCTGAGCAGTTTTCAATCGGTCCCTTATCAACTGAATCATCACCATCGCCTGATGAACCGAATCTGGTCCTACCATAGCTTCCTCACCAACCTTGAACCATCCGATGGGAGATCTGCACCTTCGCCCGTAGAGGGCCTCGAACGGTGCCATCTGGATACTAGAGTGGTAACTATTATTATAAGAAAACTCGATTAGGGGAAAATAATCGTCCCAACTACCTTTAAAATCCATAACACACGCCCTCAACATATCCTCAAGAGTCTAAATGGTTCATTCCTCTTGGTTGTCCGTCTGAGGATAAAATGTCGTGCTTAGCTTAACCGAGTCCCCAGCCCCTTTTGAAACGAACGCCAGAATTGAGAAGTAAACTAAGCACCTCGGTTTGAAATAATAGAGAAGGGCACCCCATGAAGCCGAACCAACTCCCAAATATACAACTTAGCATAATCGTCTACTAAATCGGTGGTCTTGACCAGTAGGAAGTGTGCATCCTTGGTCAACCTATCCATCACTACCCAAATGGAGTCGTATTGCCGGAGAGTACGAGGTAGACTTGTAATGAAGTCCATATTGATTTCTTCCCACTTCCAAGTGGGGATGTCACTATCCTGAAGTACACCTCTAGGTCTTTGATGCTCGACCTTCACTTCCTGACAGTTTGGACATTTCGCTACGAACTCCGCAATATCCTTCTTCATACCATCCCACCAATAGATATCTCATAAATCCCAATACATTTTTGTGGATCCTGGATGAATATAATATCTGGTACCATATGCCTCATTCAATATCCGAACTCTCAAATTATCCACGTCCAGAACACATAGTCGACCCTGGTATCGTAGCACACCATCTCCCCCTTGGGAGAAAACCTCCACTTTCTAACTCCACACCGCCTCCTTCAGCTTCATAAATATTGGATCCTCATCTTGCTTGGATTTAACATCAACTACCAAGGACGATTCCGACCCGTTATGCACCACAACACCCTCATCGGTCGAATCAATCAATCTAACTCCCAGCCTTTCAAGCCGGTGGACCTCTTTCACCAATTACTTCTTCCCCTCATCCAAATGGGACACACTCTCCATTGAGAGTCTACTAAGCGCATCCGCAACCACATTAGCCTTGCCCGGGTGGTAAAGGACACTCATGTCATATTCCTTAAGTAACTCCAATCACCTACTTTGCTGAAGATTTAGATCTTTCTGTGTGAACACATATTGCAAGCTCTTGTGATCCGTAAATGCATCCACGTGGACCCCATACAAGTAATGTCGCCATATCTTCAATGCGAACACCACGACGGCCAATTCAAGATCATGGGTCGGGTAATTCTTCTCATGCACCTTCAGCTGTCGAGAGGCATAAGCTATCACCCTTCCCCGCTGCATCAACACACACCCTAGTCCAACTATGAAAGAATCACAATACACCACGAAACCATTGTTACCCTAGGGTAGGGTCAGCACTGGTGCTGAGGTCAGTCGAGCCTTCAACTCTTGGGAACTTTTCTCCCAAGCCTCCGAGCATTGAAACTTCACCTTCTTATGAGTCAACTTAGTCACAGGCGCTGCAATGGATCAGAAACCCTACACAAACCTCTGATAGTAGCCAGCTAACCCCAAGAAACTCCGAAAGTCCGTAGGATTCACCGGTCTGGGCCAATTGTTCACCGCCTCAATTTTCTGCGAGTATACTTTTATGCCTTCGCTAGACACCACATGGCCCAAGAATGCCACAGAGTCCAACCAAAATCATACTTGCTGAACATTGCATACAATTGGCGGTTCTTGAGGGTCTGGAGCACTACTCTCAAGTGAGCAGTATGCTCCTCCTCGCTTCGAGAGTATACCAAGATGTCATCAATGAACACGATCACGAACATGTCCAAATATGGCTTGAACACTCTATTCATCAGGTCTATAAAATCTGCAGGAGCATTCATTAGTCCAAAAGACATAACTACATAATCATAATGACCATACTATGTTCTGAATGCCATCTTTGGGATATCACTCTCCCGAACTCTGAGCTGATGATACCCAGATCTGAGATCTATCTTCGAGAAACACTTAGCACCTTGAAGCTGATCGAAAAAATCATCGATCCTGGGTAAGGGATACTTGTTCTTGATAGTGACCTTGTTCAACTGTCGATAATCAATGCACATACGAAGGGAACCATCTTTCTTCCGAACAAATAATACTGGTAAGCCCCATGGAGACTGGCTTGGTCTAATGAAACCCTTATATAGCAAATCCTTTAACTGATCCTTCAACTCCTTTAGCTCGACTGGAGTCATCCTGTAGGGAGGAATAGATATAGGATGCGTATCGAAAAGAAGGTCAGTACTAAAATCAATCTCCCGCTCGGGAGGAATACCTGGCAAATCATCAAGAAAGACCTCTAGATACTCACGTACTACTAGGACTGACTGGATAATCGGGGTCTCGGACTCAACATCCTTGACCCTAACCAAATGATACATGCAACCCTTAGATATCATCTTTCTGGCCTTGAGGTAGGAATCGAAGTGACCTACAGGCATAGCTGAACTACCCTTCCATTCTAAGACAGGCTCACTCGGAAATCTGAACTCTACTGACTGGGTCCTACAATTAACTGAATCATAGCAATCATACAACCAATCCATTCCTAGAATAATATCAAAACTGGTCATGGTTAACTCTATCACCCGTCTAACTATAACTGAGTCACCTACTGGAGTGGAAACCGAGAAGGATTTTGACAAGACATCAGGATTGACTCCGAAGCAACTGGCTACATAAGGTGTCACAAAGGAAAATATGGCCCCTGTATCTAATAAATCATAAACATCAACATGGAAGACCCGAAACATACCAGTAACCACGTTCGAGGAGACCTCCTCCTCCTGAGGGGATGCTAGGGCATAGAATCTGTTCTAGCGCTGACCGCCAACTGCATAGGTAGATGCTCCCTGATGTGCTGAGCGAGGGGGTGGGGCTGCTGAGCTAGAAGCTGGGCCACGACCCCCAACCTGATCTTGTCTCACTGCTGGACAATCTTTAAGCATGTGTCCAGGTTTCCCGCACCCGAAACACACACCCGAACCTGTCAAGCACTGGCTTGTATGCCCTCGGCCACATCTGCGATAAGCTGGAACACCTGAATCTGCGGGCCTGCTACTCTGACCCCTCAATCTTGATGCTCGCCTCTTCGATCATTCCTAGGCCGAGATGGAACACTCAAGGCTGATGAAGCTGGGGCGGATGATCTCTGATGGGTTTGCTGACGGTGCACACGGCCAGACCCCTGTTGGGAGAATCTGTGGCACTCTGTCATTGCCCTCTTGGCCTCTCTCTCTCTTGAATGTGCCGCCTCCATCTGCTGGGTGTACAACACCATCCGAGGGAAGTCCATATCCTGATGGAGAATAACAATCCTGCATCCCTTATCCAAGTAACCTGCTATCCCATGCACAAACCTACTTACTCGTGCCCTCTGGTCATCCACTAACTCAGGAGAATACTTCGATAGGTGGGCGAACTCAAGGGAATACTCTAGTACCGTCATCCTCCCTTGCTTCAGATTTACGAACTCCGCTTCCTTTAGCTCCCTCATCTCACGAGGGAAGAACCGATCCAGGAATGCAACATGGAACTCTTCCCAAGTGACCACATCTACTCCAGCAACTCTGCTGTCTTTCCACTGGCGGAAACAAATATGCGCAACCCCCTTCAATTGTTAGGAGGACAACTCTGCGCACTATACACTGCTCACCCCCATAACCCGGGTGATCTTGATAACCTCATCCACGAACTCGTGTAGGTCCTCATCTACCTTGGACCCAAGAAACTCTGGCAGGTTCATCCTCAAGAAGTCCCTGATTCGAGCCGCCGCTACACTACCATTCCGCGGACATGCGCAACAGCCTGCTGATTGACCTGAGCGGTCAAGGCCTGCGCAAGCATCTGGATAGAGGCCTGAAACTAAGCGTGGGCGGCTAGCTCCGGCGCCGGAGGCTCATGAACCGGTGGGACCGGCTGATGCCCATGACCCATGCCATACTCGTGGCCTTCACCGTATCCATTCCTCCTCCCATTCATCCTTCAAGGATCCATGATTCTGAAATTGCGAATAGCATGAATTAAGTAGAAAGGCTTTTCATCGCATGACATAGATCATGAAAGATGGGAATATTACCTAAAATGCTTTGTAGCTTCTTCGTCATAAGTGTGGCGCGCTTCACACTCATGAAAAAGACTCTACTTAATGCGGCTTTCAGACTCCCTAGGACACTTCAAACTTATGGCTCTGATACCAAGTTTGTCACAACCCGAGCATAGACCCGAATCGTAGACATGGGACAAGGGACCCCGAGAGACCCCTAGTCAACCCATGGCATAAGAATTCACTAACTCATTCAATAAACATAAAGAAAACGTAATTATAAACTAATAGGAAGTCTAACTGAACATAACGACAGATTAAACATCTAAAGCTGAATACATGTCTAAGTATGATAATCCTTTAATCTGGACTAGCTGATGGGACAACGTCCCCAACTAGCTCAACAATACTGAAAATGAAAAATACAACACATATAACTGAAAGTCTATTCCTCGAAAGATGAGGATTCACCAACCAAACATGTACCGACTCTGATAAGCGACTATGAATGGGTCTGGACCTGAGAACCAGATCCTTCATCATATAATGGTGCAACATAGAAAGTATGCGGTCAGTACGGGGAATGTACCGAGTATGCAAGGTAAGTAAAACTGCTTAAGTAAATAAATCGTTTAAAACATTCCGTGACATATCATAAGCTTTTAAGTGAAAATAGAAGGCTACAGGCAATCATTCTAAAATCGTACTCTTATTATAACATGACCATGCATAGCTTTAGAACATCACGATTGACTCGAATTACTCAAAGATGAAACACAACACTTATATTAAAAGCTGAACAATGAGTCGAACCTTGTTTCTTGAACATGCATACATACGATAATTATCATGAGTAATGGTTATGAAAATTCGAATGATATAGCCAGTGGGAGACTCGTCACTAAACCGACATACCACAATAGAGCTTACATGGTCCGACTATTACACTCAAGTGGACAGAGCCATCCAAAACCTTTCCAGGGCTAGGGACGCTACAATGATATCGATAGCAAGATGAAAGGGGCCATTCGGGTCGGGGATAGCTCACAAAGGAGGTCTCAATGATATAATAGAATCAACCTACATTGGCGCGTAATTTCGAGGCGTAGGGTCATCGAACCTTAGCCCGCTCGGTGATAGACTCTTCTCCCAAAATATGCAATGCTCTACATCGTATAATTACGAAGCTCAACATCGTCTAGTGACGAAGCTCAACATGAAATCATG
>JACEIK010002818.1:96116-125879 GCA_018107945.1 Datura stramonium | reverse complement strand
CCTCATCTAATCTATCATCATCACATTTTATATGAACTATCCACACATGGGAGTTATAGATTTTATTTTATAAAGACAATTTTGTAAAAATAAATTAAGTTAGAATCCGCCCAAGCTCAGTAAATCCCCAATATCAATTCAATTTAATCATACCCATGAGTAGAGATGCAAGAATCATATAATTTGAATGAAAACCCATACTTGATCATCACAAACCAATCACAAATTGATAGGGAATGAGCATGGGTGTGGAAGGAAGCACCCACTCATAGACTTACATACCTGGGATTGAAGAATTCTAACCCTTCCTAATTGCCCAACTGAGATTCCAATTGGAAAACTTGAGAATTCACCTTGATTCTTCTCGTCAAACCCCCAAACCTTTATGCATGAAAGTAATGGCCTAAGATGAGTTTTTCTCTTCTAAAAACCCTCTATTACGAGCTTAAAACGACGTAGCATGGGCCCTTTGAACTTAGGAATTATGGAAAAACCCTTACTGAAATTGCTGAAAATAATCAGGGGGTCCTAACGGATGACCCAACGACTCGTCACCAAGGCACACGATCCGTTGGTTCGCTTGTTAAGTTCACTGGATAACTGGTCTGCCAGGGCTCCTAACGAGTGACATGATGACTCGTCCCTAGCAGCCACAACTCGTTGCCACCTCCCATCAAGTGCACTGGAATTTTTTTTCCAATCTTCCTCTAGAACCACCCCACGACTGACATGACGACTCGTGGTGTCTGACCAGGAGTCGTTACATCACCCGTAGGGACCTCAAGTCCCTCATCCTTTCAGGCCTTCCCACGAGTCACCTGACAATTCGTGGGGTGTCCTCAAGAGTCGTTCAGTGACTCATTCAGCAACTGCTGCAATATTTTCTAGTTTTTTTCAAATTCACTTTCGGGTCCGATTGTTGAATTCTCGGGGTATAACACTTTTCATGAAACTTGCACAATTGGCAAAATTCTTCTTAAACTTGAAATCGTGAATTTATAATCAATTTTCACGTAAAACAAACCATGAATCTTAAAATATCATTTGAAACTGTAAGGGGATTGACCCATGAATTAAACATAGAGAATTTCATAAATTGGGTTAAAACCCCATAGAATCATACACTTGAATTCATGAACTTGAGATGGGATTGGGGCATGGGAGTGAAGGAAAACTCTAATTCATGACCCTACATACCTAGGTAAGCTAATTCTACACCCTTCCTTGAAAGCCCAAGAGATTTGGGCAAGAACTTGAAGAATTCTAGGCTTGATCTCCTTTAGGATCTTCTAAACTTGCATGCATGGTGAGGGGATCGGTTATAATAGGATAAACCCTCTTAAAATCCTCCTTACTAAGCTTAAAATAATGTAGTTTAGGGCTTAAAAGATTATAAATTACATAAATGCCCTTACTTAAATCGCAGGAAATTTTACTCTACAAGGTGCCACGACTCACAGCACGAGTCATACCTCCATCCTACGACTCGTGGTTACCATCCGTAGTCACCACTATATTTTCTTGACTTTTTTGAAGTTTTCCACGGATCATAACACGACTCATACCACCAACCTATGAGTCATTAGGTCCTTCTATGGTCAACTCTTCCAAGATCCTTAGTTCTTTCTCATAGATGCAGGCCACGAATCATCATTTCAACTTATAAGTTGTACCCTGACTCGTTCCCTCCAAATTGGTGCATAAAAAATCCCTTACAACTACTGACCACGGCTCATCCTACGACTCATGATATGTTCCCACAAGTCGTACCTTGACTCGTTACTATAAGGCCTCTTACTGCAGATTCTGACCACTATTGATATGAGGACTCGTTACTCCTTCCCACAACTCATTCCATGATTCATTCTAAGTCATTTTTCAACATTTTCTGCTGATCACATTTCAAATTCCGAGTCTAGTCTTAGGAACCTTACGGGTATTACAGTAAGCCTTATTTGTTCTGTGTTGTACATCATGTAATATCTAGAACTTTCCTAAGTATGTATAGGATAGCTAGTTGCCAATAAAGTAAGATGTGATTATGGAATTTTTTGAAAAACCCATTTTGTCCATTGGTTTTGTACCTTAATTAATATTATCCCTAGTAAACCCCTTTGAGCTTCAAGCCTTTATTTTCTTCTTAGCCACAAAAGAAGCCTATCCCATTTTTGTTGTGTGATCTTCGCAATTTTTGATCCAAAGATAGTCTTTCGCACTTTGAGGATTAAGAATGAGGAGTCCACCGAGGTAGAAAAAGTTAAGGGAAAGGATAGAAAAAAAAAGTGTAAACGATAAGTAGATAAAATAGAAGAGCAGTGCCAACAAAAAGATGTTATCTACTTACTGCTAGAATATAAATAAAAAGATTTTAATACTTGATCATTCTTGTGAACTTTGTAAATAGAAACTAGCAATCAAGTAGTATAAAGCGGGACATGAGAAGAAAAAAAGGATTAGTGAAATAAAAGGTGAGAAGTGAGACAAAGTGGTGGGCAAGAAAGAAAAACAATGTCTTAAAGTGCTTAGGACTGGTAGCCACTACTAAATAAAAATCATTCATGTACGTCCCTTAGCCGACATTACAGCCAAAAAGAGTCCTTATGATCTTACTCTTGTTGAAGCAACTAAGTAGTCTAAATGTACATGAGGGGAAATCTTATGGTATATTGCATGTTTATGATACATCATTTCTGAGAATGAGTATGTCTTGCTTATTATATTTCAAGCTTTGGTTGATAACATGAGGGAAGAAACATCACTAAATAAATGAGGGCATAAAATTGCCAAGTCGATTTACTATATGTTTCATTTTTAATACTAAATCATGTTGGCCTTATTTTTAAAAGATAAGTCAATTATAGAGGCTATATAGTCTAGAATGTCAAAACTTCTGTGTATACTTGATGTGGATTGTTATGCATTGATGAACTACTGATGCATGTACTCTGTGCTAGCTGCTTGAGTGAGGATTGTAGGGGTAACAAGTGGTGAGAAAAGATGTTCATGCATGTAATTAAGGATTGTTTGAGGATGAATAAGGGCTTAAGTGTGGGGTGGTGATGTTTTGGCATATTCTTACGCCTATTTTCCATGTTTTTACCCATATTTTACCTTATTTTGTGATCATAATCTTTATGAAATGCATGAATTCATATCTATGTGTTTCTTGTGAGCTAACAAGTGTTTTTAGATGTTTTAAGCAGAAAATCAAGTAAAAAGGACTCAAAAATGATCCAAGGTGTGAAGGAAGAAAAGTTTGCAAAAATTGGCTTGGCGAGATAGCTTGCGTGGCGCGCCAGACCCCAACTTCAGAGAAAATTGTGCTCAATTTAGTGCATTGGGTGGTGTGGTGCACCAGGACCTTAACTTTATATGAAATTTTTCTCAACACCTTGGCGAGATAAGTTAGTGGCGCTCCAGAAACATTCCGGACTTAGGAAATATTTCAAACACTTTAGTGCATTGGATGGAGTGGCACGCCAGGCTTAGAAATTCATAAAATTTGACTAATACCTTGGTGCATTGCCTGATGCTATGCGCTAGAGGGTAAATTTTAAAAGAATTTCAAGCCAAATTTCTAGTGCAGTGGAATGGGCAGCACGTCAGGTGCATTCTGGGATGGATTATTAAGTTTAAAAGCTGCACTTCTCAAAGGCAAAAGAGACATTGGATCCCATGCTTATAAATGTAGCATCTAGGGAATGTTGTTAGTTATTATTCATTGTATTGATCACTTTGTACGCAGTTCTTGGAGGAAGAGACAAGTTCATTTTCTAGTTTTTTTCTTTAACTTATATTTTTTATTTGAATGATGAATTCTTTAGTTTTCCACTTGAACATGGGTGGCTAGACTCTTGTTCTAGGCCAGAGGGTTGAAGTTTGAAAGTTTTTTTATGCTAGTTCATAATTATTCCTTAAAGGTTGTTTATACTTGCTTATTTTCATTGCCTATTCGTTAGCTTGATCACTGATTACAGCACTTTCGACACTTAAAACTAAAAAAATAGCATGGACTTAGGTATGTTTATATGGATATAAGGAACTTTTACTTTGATTTCAAGGAAAATAAGTGTTGGAGCAAAGATGTTCAAAAAAAGCCTGAAAATGAAGAAAATCAGTCGAAGTACCAATCTCAATACGAGCCGTACCTAGATTGTATAAGCCGTACTGAAAACCGTGATAAAGTTCAGAAGACTGAATAGAGAAATAGGAAACATACAAATCTCAGTACGAGCCTTACTAGGATGGTGYGAGCCGTAACTAGAGCCGTGAAAAACTTAAAAGAATTTGCCCAAGGCAACTTCTTGGTATGGATGGAACCCACGAGTCGTAAAACTTACATACGAGTCGTACCATGAGTCGTGATAAGCTTCAGTGACTCTTCAAGACTTGGTGAAATTTCAGAAACTACAGACAGTACGATTCGTGGCAAGAAGGTACGATTCATACCACAACACTCGTGAAACATTCCAGAAGATGTAAGAATTCTCAAAACCAAGCCATGGATGCATTGTTCGACTCATAGGAAGGATGTACGATCTGTAACAACTCACAACACTTAGCCAAAGTTTCATCCAGCCAAGGACGTACGAAAGGCAGTTACGACCCGTACAATCCTGCTACGGGTCGTATGACAAGTCGTGGTACATGCGGCACAGTTATGAAAAATCTCCCTGTTAGCTTAGGAAAAGTTTTTTGATATCTATATAAATACCTTTTATGTCTTATTTTCATAAATACGAGGAGAGAACGAATAATGAAAGTAGAATTGAGTAGTTTTTGTGTGATTATCACTTCTTGGGAGCAATTCTTGATTTTTTTATCAATTGTTCTTGAGATTATTCTTCCACATTCAAAGAAGTTTTTCTCTCTAGTATTGCTATTGGTGTAAGTATTTAATTATGTGTGTGTCTATGAATTCATATCATACTCTTACAACCATAAGAGGCTAAAACCTCCACAACTAGGGCTTGTGAGAACCATGGAGGATTAACAAACTAGAGTTGCAAAAAAGTGTTTCAAAACCAATGCAAAAATCTTGTAGTGTATTCTTTTCATGCTTAAGCATTTCTTAACTGTGAATAATGTTAGGACTTTCCCAAATTCTTTACTTTCTTAAACCTAGAAAAGTAGAGATTAGGAAAAGAGAATTACAAAAAAGCCTTGATCTTTACGATCATTGTATTAACTTGAGCTGTGGTCACAGGATAGTTAAATTTGGAACATATTGATAATGGTTAGTTTGCAATCGCTCATGAGACCTGAACCGGTGATTGAGTATAGTCATCCAATAGGGACGAATCAGTTGTTTGGATGAACTCTAGTTATCAGTTCTACAAGTGAGCATTAGGATTGATCACATGTGTATACCCGAAGTAGTTATGAATCCATAGGGACACATACCCTAGTTATTTGCAAAGCTTTATTTAATTCACAGTTATAACTTTGTTTTATTATTATTTTCAAAAACCCCCAAATTGGAGATAACTCACCAACAAGTTCATTTACCGGCATAAGTCTAGATCTTCCATATTCCCTGTGGGTTCAACCCAAACCTCTTAGTTGGGTTCTTTATTGACAACGTCGCAGGAGGTGTGAGTTTGAGCATTATCAAAAAGTGGTACCATTGTTGGGGAATACGACTAAGACTAGATTAGTTGCTTGTAATTGACTTTTGGTTGTTATTTCCTGAATTACATTTTCTTTTTGTTTGTGATATCCACAAGTTGTTGCTTGGTGAATGACAAGAACTCAGAGTAATGGAAATCCCTTGATTCTTTTGAATCCCAAACTTGAATGAACACTACATAGAATAGAGAACCAGGAGCAGAGATATGCCCGTATAGCTGAAGAAGCTAAGCAAGCCGAGCTAGCTCAGCAAGCTGCACTTTAGTATGCGGAGGATGCTAGAGATGAGGTTGTTAATGTTGGTTGACATGGGAGGGGAAATAGAGGTCATATATTTTCCCCTTAGTTCTTCGATAATGAGGACCCAGACATTGATGAAGTCGGGTCAAATGGGGAAATTGTACCACACCACTGCCCACTGGGGCCAAATTTGACATCACGAGCACCATGATTCAATTGTTAAACATGAAAGGGGTGTTCAGTGTTCATGCAGCTGATGAAGCCAGCCTACACTTGATGAACTTTGTGGGAATATTCAAGGCGTACAAGTTTCCTGGAGTCAGCCAAGATGCCATCAGACTCAAACTTTTTCCATTTTCTCTATTTAGGGAAGCCACATTATGGTTATCAGGGTTGCCCAATGACTCCTAAGAAACTGGAGGGAGCTCAAATAGGATTTCTTAGAAAGATTCTTTCCACCCTCTAGAATGCTGCAACTAAAGGACAAAATTTACAACTTTCGACAACTAAAAATTAAGGTACTTCATGAAACTTGGTTGAGGTTCAAGAAGAAGTTGACAAAGTGCCCGAACCATAAGATTCCAGATGACAGTTTGTTGGGAATCTTTTACAAGTCTTTAAACAATAGTACCAAAGCTGTAACAGACACTGTAGCAGGAGGAGCACTGATGAGTCACACCTGGGAGCAAGCTGGCTACCATTCTTGACAGGGTGAAAAAAACAAACTAGGCATGGCACACCCTGGAGGTAGACACATCAGCTGGTGCATATGTTGTTGGTTTGACAGCGGACTAATGCAGGAAAGAAGAAAGGCGTGTCTAGGAGTTAGCTCATATGCGCATATCGTTGAATTTGCTTACCAAGAATATCATGGGAGTTGGAGCCAAAAAGGTGAATGCAGTAGAGACACAAGGATAGGAACCAGGGCTAGATCCCTCAGATTCCGAGGAGGAGGTAAACTTCTTGGACAACTAGGTGGGGGTTTTCGAGACAACGCCCAAGGATCTGGACAAGACGCTTGGCGCCAAGGTTCTGTAAACCAAGGTCGTAACCAATATAGATACATCTATAACTGGAATGGGTACACAGACAGGAGCCAAGATCGTTAGCGCGAAGGAGATTGTAGAAGAAATAGTGTCTACCGCTACGATCGAGCTGGAGTATACGTGCCCCCTAATGCATGTAAGGGAGAAGCTGGGCAGTCAAAATTAGAGAGCATGATGGCTGAGATGCTGAAAAAGTGTGGTCCACAGATGATCAGTTCAAGGAAATCCGTGGTGATATATCAAGCATGGGTCAGAGAGTGGAATCACATGCAACGGCTATCAAGTAGATTGAACAGCAGCTAGGGCAACTGTCAGCATCTATGAACCCTAGAAAAAAGGGTACACTACTTAGAAACATAGTACAAAATCCAAAGAATGATGTTCACTGTATGGCTGTGATGACTAGGAGCGGAAAGACCACAGTTGACCCCCCTTCTACTGGTTATAGTTGAGAGGAAAAAAGAGAGCGTGAATGAAGATGATGATGATGTCACTTAGAAGGAAAATAATGAGGATGCTGAGTTGACTGAGGCCCCACTTGATGAAAAAGGGAAGAAGTTGAACAACGAGCTACACAAATTTAGAAGGTTATCCCTTGACCACTGCCATCGTTTCCCCAAAGAATGAAGAAGAAGGCGGAGGATGGTATGTTTTAGAAATTCTTGTCAATGCTCAAACAATTGACTGTGAACATACCACGGGTCGAGACATTGGAACAAATGCCGAGATATGCTAAGTTTAAGTAGGACCTTGTGACGAAGAAGAGGTTTGTGAGCTATAAGCCCATTGATAATGTACGTCATTACAGTGCCATAGCTTCATGAGTCTTGGCCAGAAAAGGAAAGATCCAAGTGCTTTTACTATTCCATGCATGATTGGTGATATTGAGTTCGCAAGGGCACTCTCTGATCTGGGAGCAAGCATCAATCTAATGCAATTAGCCGTGTTTAAGAAATTGGGCTTCGAAGCCCCCACATGGACTACCATGCGGCTGCTGATGGCCGACAGAACTGTGAAGAACCTATTGGGATCCTGTTTGATGTCCTTTTCAAAGTAGACAAATTAATATTCCCAGTAGACTTCGTGATCCTTGATTGGGAGGCTGATTATGAGGTCCCCATCATTCTGGGGCGACCATTCCTTGCTAATTGGAGGGTCTTAGTAGATGTGGAGGCTAGCCAGTTGAAGCTCAGACTAAATAAAGAAGAGGTCACCTTCAATGTCTGTCGGTCAATGAAGCAACCAAAAGAATATATAGTGGTCTTAGTGATAGAAGATGAATCCGATTTCCATGACGAAGTCTCAGTGGTCAAGAGACTTGTGTTGTGCCACGACATTAATATCAGGCGCTTCTTGGGAGGCAACCCAAGTGGTGGTTTGGTGAATTCTGAGTAACCGAACCACCAGCGTCGTGTCGCAATGTTAAATCAAGCACTTCTTGGGAGGAAACCCAAGTGAATTAAGTAATGTGTGTTCAAGTGTGCAGGGGAAACAAAAACAGGTGGCATAAAAAGTGCAGAACAGGTAGATACTACAGGTCTCAGTACGATCCATAACAAGGTTTTACGGACCGTAGTACAAGTCATGGTCAAAGTATAGGGTATTTCAGTGCATGAGTTTGGGGTACGGTTGGTCCTACGAATCGTAACTCCATCATACGAGTCGTAGTACCTACTTTGGCTACGAACTATATAAGGCATGGACAACAATAAAAGGAAAAAGACCTATGAGTCATAGTACGAACCGTACTCACATAGTACGAGTCGTAACATGCACTCGTAGATCTGCAGGTAAGTATTCAAAATCTTTGTATCTCGAGTTTAAAGGACGAATCATAGGATCTTCCTACAAGTCATGGAACGAGTCATGACGGGTCGAAAATTACAAAATACACCCAACTCAGCCCAGATTTTCGAACCTACCTTATACCCTATTTAAGCCTAAAACAAGTCGTACCCATTCTTCACGAACTCATAACCCAAGTCATGAACATAACCCACGACACTCTCACACACGTAACTCAAAAATCAAGGATCAATCGAGCAATTTTGTGCTTAATCAAACCTCGTCCAACCCGAATTTAATTATTACAGTCAAAGTAAGTTGTTAACAAGTAAGTTATTGCTCTGAAGCTAATAAAATTGCATGCTTGATCTAATAGTGTCAAACCACCTGTGAGTCCTTGTCGTTGATTGAAAAAGTGAAAAAAATAATGACCAGGGCTGCTGTTAAGCAATGAACGACTAGGAAAAAGCTTAAAATTTGACAAACTTGCGTATTAAAACTTTTTAAAATTGAGTTACAGGTAGTGACCTAAAAAAAAGGAGGAATGAGTAGTTGCGAATGGGTTGAAATACATGCCTAAACCTGGGGGAACTCTAAGTACCCATAAATTTAAACTTGAACTCTCTGTAAACTGGACAAAAATCGAGGTAGGGACGAACTTCACAAGCCTTCCTATGACTTGTGGTTTCATACTACGACTTATAAGATGGCTCATTAGGACTTTCCCAAGCCAAATTTGAGATTATCAAAAAGTACAAATCTCAGTACAGATCGTAGTTTATTTCTACGAGTCGTAACTGGCGGTCGTACCTAAAACTAGAAAATGGTCAAGTCCAAAAGTGATCGAATGATCCTTCCTACGACTCATGGAATTGACTTACAATTTGTACCATGAGTCATGGAAAATATAGATAAGTTGTTTCTAAAGGGGAATCCTCATACCACTCATAGTATGGATCGTACCTTCGTGGTACAAGTCGTACCTCAGAGTCGTAACACTAATCTGAGATAGTACGGGTCTCTGTACGAGTTGTACCTCTAAGGTGCGACCCGTACTGTTGGCTTGTTGTAATTTACAGAGGAACTTTGTTTGATTCTTTTTTTAGACACGGAATTCTAACTCTTTTTCTCTACAAGTGCGACAATAAAGCGTAAGGAATCTAGGGGACTGCTCGGAGGTAATTGATTGATGAGACCTCCGAGTCTGATCAAGCTGGTGACTCCCCTAGTGGTTCAATTGAAGAGTACAGAGATGACACTTCAGATACAGATGGGACCCGAATGACTAGGGAGAAGACCAAAGCACAAGTCGTGGCGGCAACTACCAAATCAGCAAGTGCTCCCCAGTATGAGGAGGGAGCCAAAGAAAGAGAATAAGAGTCGAGTAGTGGCTCAAATGATGATGAAGGGGCCGAGGATGCTCAATGTGGTGATGCAAGCGACAATGCTGAATCTGATGATGAGGCACCAAGTGCTGAGCAGGAGGAGACTCTACCAAGGGAAAATCGCACTATCTCGTGGAGAGTGTTAGGAGCTCAAGAGACATATGAGCATGGCATTACTCTCACCATAGAAAATAAGCCTAGGCGGAGCATTCAAGAAGAGTCGCGGATCCTCACAAATTCATTGAATGAGGTAAAGGAGATGAAGCGCATATTCAGTTTCTGCGGCTTCGAGTGGATGGCTAGGACTCCGGATAAGTACACTTCAGAAATTGTCTATGAGTTTTATGCCAACTATTTGGCGACCATAGAGCAGAAGGCCAAAGAGGGACAAAAATTGAAAGATCAGCCCAAACTAGAGAGTGTTATGGTTACAGGACAAGAGGTCGACATATTCGAGCATACCATTTCTCAGATACTATATGGCCCCCAGTTCATACCTCCACATGCCACGCCAAAATATGAGTATCGAGTGGAAGCATCAAAACATATCAAGAAGCTTGCCTGTGATGAGAGGAGGAGGCAGATGCGTTGGTTGTCCAGTGTGATCGCTGAGGATAGAGATGAGGAAGAATGGGTCACTAGCGGCAAACAGGTCAGAAAGAATTCTTTAAACTTCATAGCAAAGGCCTTCTGGATGTTAGTGCAGCACCGGTTTGCACCGACAGTTAATGACAACACCCTCAGTGCGGATAGAGTGTCTTTAGTGGCGTGTATCATGTCTAGATACCCCATCAACATTCCAAGGGTTATTACTATGGAGATTCGAAGATCGGGCTATGGGATTGAGCACTACTACCCATTCCTGAGCCTTGTATTCAAATTATGAATGGAGGTAGGTATCACAGCGTATAGGAGTGATGAGTAGTTGATCGGCAGATAGGGAATAGCGGATATTGGCCTGATCTGGGATGAGATGAACCCGGTAAGTCAGTCTTGACTTCCCACAACAATTCCACTAACCCGGCTAGTTGGGGGCACACAGGTGAATTCCGCTATCTCATAGGAGCAGAGCGAGACACTAAAATCTATCAGAGGCAGCTCCCAACACTTTTGATGCACCATTGCCCAGCCTACTGAGCCAGATGCCAGAAGGGTATGTCTTAATGCCCTAGGATTTTCTCCAAAAGCTGGCCAAAAGACTGACTATGTCCAAGAGAAAAATTCAAGCAATGATGGAGAATGTAAAGCCCTGGGTCAAGGTAGAGATAGACACCGCTGCACAGGCCTTGCATGCTAGGCTCGACGGGTTTGAGAGTCGATTTAATAGGCACATGGCGGAGCATACATATACAGGTAGCCTCTGTGAGGAGTTGGGGGCTCTTCAGAGCTAATTGGCTGAGTTGTTATCTCGACAGTCAGCAGTCATACCAACCCCCACTCTTTGTGACTTGGATGCGGATATTGAGGAGGAGTTTGATTTGGCAACCTACTGGGAGCCTACAGTACTGAGCAAAGAGAAATGGAAGAAGAGGGTCTCCGAGGATGTTGGAGATGAGAACCCAAAAAAGAGAATTATTATACCCCAGAAGCCCAAAGATTAGACTCGGGAGTTGAAATGGAGAAAAGTTAAAATTTGGCACCAGGCATCAGGGTGGGTAGTGAGGTGGCCCATAAGAGTATCCCATGAGTCGTAATGTGACTCGTGGGGAGGCCTAGGTGATGAGTTTGCAGTTTTGAAAATAGGATCCCCACGGGCATCACCACGACCCGTGGTTCTACCCCACGAGTCGTTAGGTCAATCGTGGGGAGTGTTCTTTGAGTAAAGAGGACAAAAGAGATAGTGGAATTAATGGGAGGATCCCACGAGTCGTGGTCATACCCCACGATTCGTGGGATGAGTTGTGACCAAGCAGGGAAAAATATATTTCAGGATGAGGCAGTGCACATCACGGATGGTGACCACAAGTCGTGGTCACCAGGTAACGAGTCCTTATGTATTCCGTTATGAGCCCAAAAAACTTGAGAAGAAGTGAACCTCACGGACGAATCCATGAGTCATGGCCCTTGATGACGATTTGTTAGGTCCCTCGTTGGGACCATCTGGCAGTTATTCTCTGCGAATTTAGTATGGGCTTTACCGTAATTCCTAAGATCCTAAGGCCTAAACTATGTCTTTTTGAATTATGAATGATGACTTTTAAAGGGGTTAAGTTCATTTAAGGCCATTTACATTCATGCATGCAAAGGTAGAAGGTGAGAGAGGTTTACCAAGCTTAGTGTCTTCAAATTCTCTTCAATTTCTTCTTGGGCTATAGAAGAAGTGTAAGAATAAGCTACCAACAGGTATATAGGGTTATGAATGGGTGATTCCTTTCATACCCATGCCCAATCCCTCGCTAAATCATGAGATTTCTATGTCTAATCTATGGGGTTTTAACCCAAATGCATGAATTTTCTAATTCTCTACATGGGTATGATTTAATTATGTTCCTACTACTTAATTATTAAGCATGGGCAAGTTTTATATTGTTTTCAATCAAAAAAACCATTTTTGTAGTTTTATGAATTAAAAAGCCCATTGATGAGAAGTTAATGAAAGATGAGATTTGTGATGAATATATGATGATGATGAGATATTATGATGAAAAGCCTATTTTAAATATACCCATGTTTGTAATCATGTTTTCGATGTGAATTGAGTATTTCCAAGCATGATAAAGCTTTGGGCAATTCCCACATGTTCAAAGTATGATTTATAATTTCCCGAATTAAGCTTACCACATGATTTTGGAGCGAAGAATCCCAATTATCTTTCAGTTTGTGGTGTATTTTGAGTTAAAGCTTCTCATATGCATGATTTCATATTTGAGATGTATTTGATTATTGAGCTTCATCAATATTCGATGTTGAGCTTCGTTGGTTAATGATATAGAGCATATGCATGTTTTTGGGAGTAGTGTCTATCACCAAGTAGGCTAAAGGTCGATCACCCTATGTCTCAAAACTACGCGCCAATGTAGGTTATTACTTATATTACTTCGGGACCTCCCTTGTGAGTTATCCCCGGCCCTATAGGCCCATGAGATGGATATCTATATCATGGTATCGTCCCTAGCCCTGGCAAGGCTTTGGACGGCTCTACCCACTTGAGTGTGATGTTGGGACCACGTAAGCTCTACCGTGGTATGTCGGTTAAAAGATGAGTCTCCCATTGTTCCTCATGATTTCAGTTATGCATGTTTATCATTCATGTGATTTCTATATCTATATATTTTCTAAAGAAAGTTTAAATCAATGTTCAATTTTACTCATTACAATCAGTTTTTAACTTGAGTCAATCGATTCAGTTATGACGGTATGTTATGTTATGATGAGATCATGACTTTAGAAAGAATGCATGCAAGCCCTACTCTCAGATTCTTAATGTCTATGTTTTACATTATGCATATCTTTAAATGATTTTACTTATTTAAGCGTTTCGTTACCTTACATATTCGGTACACTCTACGTACTGACCGCATACTCTATGTTATATCATTTCACGATACAGTACCCGACTCTCAAGCTTAGCCCCGCTCATTGTCAGTCTTCTAAGACAGCATCGTACGTTGTGGGTGAGTCCTCATCTCCAAGAGAATCTGAGAGATAATGAATCTTGTTCACATTCTAATTTGATAAATCTTTCTTGTTTTAGTATCACTTCTCAATCTATGCAGAAATTTGAGAAAGAACCTGGTGAAAAGGATGATAGTACGTCATTTGAATAAGAAACTAACATTGGCCAAAGTTTTAAAGTGTATAGTAACTCATTGTGGAAAGAAATTGGAGAAGACTTTAAAGTATTATATAATCCCTTATGGTTTGAGAATCTCACTAGAAAAGTTGCCAATGAAGGAAATGGGACACATGAAATATTTGAAGCCATAAATATTGAGAATATTGAGCTAAATGAAGAATGTAACAGCTCAAGTATAGAGAAGGAAAAATGCTCACAGGTTTCTAACTTCATAGTATCTTTATCTTATTCAGAAGTTCTTTTTTTATAGGTTCAATCCAAGCCACTTCTCAAAATAATTTCTTTTGATCCATATCTTGACTATAGTATATCCAATCAGAGTATAGACTAAGAAGGGTTATAAGAGGATTTCGGGACTGGCATTGAAACTAATCGAAATATAGGGAGTCACGAAGATAATGTGACCCACAAATCTAGCAATGCATATATATATATATATAGGTGAAAACTTGTAACATACCCATGACCACATCTGGTGAGCTCTGCTGCTCCTGATGTGATGAAAGTGCATAGAAATGATTCTGGCGCTATCCGCCACCTGCACTAGATGATACACCCTGTTGAGATGGATGAGCTGCTGGTGCTATTGAAGAGGTGGCAAGGACACAACCTCTACTGTCACCCTATCTAGCTGAAGGACAATCCCTGAGTCAATGTCAGGGCTTACCACACCCAAAACAAGCATCTGAATCAACCAAGCACTCTCTATGGTGGTTCCTACCACACTTCTTACAAGCTGGGAATGTGCCTCCTCCTGCCGTGCCCCCTGAATCTTAGAGCCTAGTGCTCTACCCCTCTTGATCACCTCTACTCCTGGATGGGAACGGTAGCTGACAATAGAGCTGCAGCTGATAACCTCTGATGGGACTATGAGTGATGCCCACTACCTGTCCTCTATTAAGATTACTCAAAGTTTCCTGTACTATCCCTCTTAGTCTCCCCCTCCCTATCCTTCTCCTTCAACTTCTCCTCCTCAATCTATTAAGCATGAATCATAAGTCAAGAGATATCCATATCACTAATAAGCATAGCGGTCCTGCACTCCTTGGCCACCAAATCTTAGACACCCGATACAAACTTAGTCATTCGAGTCATCAGCTTGGTAACCATCCCCGAAGCATACTTGGATAGTTGAGTAAATTTCAAAGCAACTCCTGAACAGTCATATTGTTCTACTTCAGGTTGATGAACTCTACAACCTTCACTTCCCTCTTCTCCGAAGGAAAGAACTTGTCCAAAAAATCCATCACGAACCCATCCCAATCAACGGGAGTTGTGCCTGCCCTATTATAACACTCTGGATAATTTTAGCGATTAAATCTGTACTTTTGAGGTAGGAATAAGAATACATAATAGTCTAAGAAAGAACTGTTATGAGTTATTTGAGTCACTCTATGATCATACTTAGGATTGGAGTCGATCAAGTTGTATAATGAAATTCGGCAATAGTTATTGCAAATTTCCTTCTTGAGATTCTTTGAAATTTTGGTCAAATGTATCGAAGAATTTCTCCCAATATATAGGGAGATAGGGGCTTAATACCGATCAAATTAAATATGTATGAGTCTAGTTTCTATCTCATTAAACTGTTCATCAATCCAACTTCGGAATAGAGAGATATTCACTTTTTCGTGAGATCGAACAAGCAGGCATGTCAAAATGGTCTAAGGCGGTGGAGGACTATAAAAAGCCTCTTCGTTAGTTGTTTTCTTTATTTTCTCATTTTCCAAAACCTCTCATGAAAAGACCCTCTCTCAAAATCCCTCTTCATGTTCCATTTATTTTGAGGTGGTAAATCATGTTCCAATATGATTTGTGACATCGAAAAGTCGGGAATCGCGTGTAGCTTGTGTTTTGGTGTCTTTCTAGGGATTTTTGGTGGCTTTTTCGTGTGGAGTTGTTTGGTGAGCGTTCTCTTTTGATTTTCTTAGCTTGTTCTTGGTGGTTATGAATTTACGGAGCTTGAGGTTGTTATTCTGAAGTTCCACCATCGGAATTTATATAAAACTCATTGATTAAGCTTCGTTTGCAATTGTTTTTGTTCAAGTTGTGCTAGATGAATTTATGAAGTAGATAGGGATGCTCTTAGGTAGTAGTTTGAAGCTTATAAAAAGTGGAGGTTTGGTTTAGTTTGGGTTCACCAGGAATCCAAGGTAAGTTAAGGCTTCCATCTCCTCCGTTTTGGCATGATTTTTGTTTCAATCCAACTCTTGTTGTGTTGAGTGAATTGACTGCATTACTAGCTGCATATTTGTGTTGAATATATGTTGTGTTTGGGGATATTGGGAGGCAGGTTCCCTCACATGTTGAGGTTGTGAAGTCGGGCGTTAATTTAGTTAATTGTCGCATGTCAATAGGGCGTAGAAGGACATTGGTGATGATCTTTTTGGATTGAGTTAGGGGCCTTTTTGGCTATGCTTTGGGGGCTGTTTTGAGGTAGTTGCAAGTCATGTATGTGGCTGGTCGTGCGATTAGTGAAGAAGTGAGTTAGGGAGCCCGTAGTGGCTTTGGTTATCCTTGGGTAGTCGTATTTGATTATTGTGGAATTTGTGATAGCGTTAGTTAGGTTTGAGGGAGAGTTGGGTCATGTATAGTTGCTTGTATTGAGTACAAGGCTTGGGGATAGAGTTGTTAAGTTACAAACTTTCGGTTTCCGTGGGATGCATTGGTGGACGACTAGATACATGAGGATTTTTTTGCATTGTGGTAGTTCGTGGTGGGTTCGAGTGCTAGTTGTGGGCTATTTGAACATGTATAGTTTTTTGTTGATTGTGAATGTTGTGATTGTGTTTTTTTTGTGTGTGTGTGTTGAGGCCCTTGGAATTCATGGATACCCAACACGAAGAGTAGGTTCAGTCGCGGGGTTAAGTCAAAGAGATAGAACAATTAGCCTATGTTTGAGTTGAGTTTGTTTGCCATAGGGCTATTCTGAGACATGCAAGACTTATGGGGAGGTACATGCCTCTATAACACCATATATGTCTATTCCGAGCCTTCTTGAGATCACGATTGACTCTTCCATATGGATAGAGCTCTGCTAACTATGCGCAACCGAGAGAGGGTTTGATAGTACTTGATTGATGATGTTGATTGACTAGTGTTTACTTTTGATTTGCTTGGCATTATATTATGATTGTAGCTTGTGTATTTGTTATCTAATAGTAGTGAATGCTAGATGTTTGCTGGTGTTAGCTAAGGTCGTTGACAGGTCTAGAGGTGATGACCGGTGAGCTATGTCGGCTAGGTGACGCTTGTTGTTGTTTACTTATTTTGGACTTGTCGGGCTTATGGGGCTAGGTAGGTTCTATTTGTGTATTTTCTCGTACTTGCGGATCATATGCAGGACAAGAAGGCTCTATGTGTTTATTTAAGTTGAGCTTCTCCTCCTGTGATATTCGATATATCTGTTGATCTTCAATCTGAGTCTTGTAGTTGTTTCTTCCTTTCATACTAGGTAAATTTTCATACCGATGCCCTAGTTGGGGGCACTGTATTCATGCATGCAAGTGTTGATCGGAAGGTAAATTGATTCTTTGGTCGATGAGTGGAGTTCCAACTGAATTGGTAAAGCTCCAACCATTCTAGAGTGTCCATATGTTTGTATTATGAGTAGTTCAAGGCCCTGTCTGTATTATGGGTAGTTCAGGGCCCTGTCCCAGAATTTGATTTATTTTATACTCATAGAGCCTCGTACACGTCTGTTGTGGATTTAATATTATTGTTGTAGGCCAGGTGGGCCTTAATGTGTAGTTGTTTTCCATTCTGCGGCCTTGAATACCTATTGTGTATCTATTGGTTGGTTTGTAAGCCAGCTTCCATTATAATTTGTTGTTTACTCTGATTTGGACGTGTTGTGATTCCAAACCTCATCGGTTCTAGCTTGTTGTAATGAGATGTATGGCAGGTTGTGCTTGATTAGGTGTGGCACAGGGTGCTACTCATGCCCCTCGGGTTTGGGGTGTGACACCTACGACCTTACTTCTACTGCCTAAATCATATGTGAGCTACCCCCTTCAGCTGATAGGAGGCCAAGTCTGCACTCTCCTCTTCTGAAATCCCCATAATCTAAGTAACTCATTTAGATCTCTTCAATGAACTCCTGCGGATCCTCATCTACATTAAATCCCTGAAACTGCAACGGGTTCATCCTAGTGTTGTCTCGCACTCTTGTCGCTACAGCACTCCCATTAGTGTTCACAGGTGCAACCGCCTGCTGGTTGACCTGAGCCCTCATGGCTTGGGCCAACATCCAAAAAATAGCCCTAAACTCATTATGAGTCACCTGCTAATTCAAAGGGTTTGCGAGAGCTGGATGATTCCCATTTCCATTACCATTGCCATTCCCTCTTCCGTTGGCTCTTTGGGGAGGTATTTTCAGCAAATGCTTATACCACAGGTTAGAAGAATAAGGAGAGTTGGACTTCATCGCATGATAACATGAAAGAAGGGAAGTTTCCTAAAATGTCTCGTAGTCTCATCCTCATAAGTGTAGCGTGCTTCACACCCATGAAAAATACCCTACTCAATGCAGCTTTCATACACCCTAGGACACACCTAAACCTAATGCCTTGATACTATGTTTGTCACGACACAAGCATAGACCCCGGACATATCACGGGACCCAGAACAATGAATGGCTCCAAGATAACCCATGGTACATGCATAATATAAGCATAAGCATATATTAAGCGGAAACAATATGGCATAAATGGATGTCTAGGATATCATAAAACGTATCAACTGGGACAACAAGTCAAAATAGTTGAATGTCTATAGATGATAGTCTAAAAAGTCTCTAATAATAAGATGAGCTGATGGGACAAACCCACAACTAGCCCTACTAAGTCTGGAACCGAAATGACAAATAAAACATGAATCAAACAGCCATCCTCAACAAATAAGGACTCACCAAGACTGCGCTGAAGCTAGGATAATATCGAATCTAGCAGCGGGCTAAGACTGAACACCCGAACCTATATCATGAGACAATAAAACACAAAAGTATGTGATCAATACTTTGAATATAATCAATATGGAGATAAGTAAAATATGAAAGTAAGGACAATATGATGAGATTCATGATCGTGATATAGTCATAAAACATGAGTTGTTCATCATAATTAGACCCAAGGTTTTCAAAACAACATCATGAAGCTTATTATATTTGAAATCATACGTAAAACTCATAAATTGATCAATGGGTCAAAAATAAAACAAAACAAGATATCATGAATATTAGACGTGAAGAGACATTAAATATGAGAAAAAGTGGGAGATTCTCATAAATGACATACTCCAAGTGAGCATCACGGAGCCTGAGCTATACCTCTGGTCGGGAGGGTGTCCATACCTTGCTAAGGGTAAGGACCATGAAGGCGTGAAATCACTCATGAACCCAATAGAATAAATGACACTCTCAACTGGTGAGGACCTCTTAGCTAGGGGCAAGGTAGACACTATCTACTGGTGAGGACCCCTTATCCTATGATGATATGAAGTTCTGAGACCTGGGAGCGCTGAACCCCGACCTATTTGGTGTTAAATACTACTCCAAAAATCATGCATAATGCTCATAATCATACATGAAACATGGTTTTTGCATGGACTAGTTCAAAAAACATGGTGAATTCATAAATTCCTTGACATACGTGAACTAACCATAAAAATAATGCTGAAATTGCACATAAAAATAATGCTAAAATTACAACCATGATACATAAGCTTGGTATTCATGAGATTCATACAGACTTGAGAAGAATCATGCTAACTTGAAAATAGAGAAGCATGAGAGTTTTTCATAGAAATCATATAATCATATTTATAAATCATATGTAGAATCATGATGGAATCAAATCCATAAGAGATTATAGAGTTTTTGCATAAAAAGCATCTAACCCTAGAAATTCGTGAAAATCATAAAAGGAGACTTGAAGAATTTGAAATAACGAGATTAGAATTGAGATTGGGAATGAGGGTGGAATAAATCCCCTATTCATAACCCTATATACCTGGTTTGAAGAGTTCCTGACAAAAGCTTAAGACTCAAGAGAATTGGAGAAGATGAACCCTAACTTCTTAAGAATCCTTGAGAACTTTTGATAAGAAATATATGGTGTTAGGAATAGAATGGGAGTTTAGGCTAAGTATAACCCTTAAATACCTTGCTTATAAAACCCAAAATGACCTGATTTAAGAGTTAAAATCATAAGAATTTATGAAAATACCCTTAGGAAATTGCACTTAAAAATTGCCTGCTAGTCGTCACAACTCACACCGCGAGACGTTGGTTATCACCACAACTTGTGGTGTCCATCCGTTACAAGATGGACTTGATTTTCACTTCTATGATATTTATACCATGGGTGCTCATAATGACTCATCACTGGATACCAAGAGTCTTCCTAAGACCCATGGTCAGTGGATCAATCTTGCACTTTCTCTAAACTTCATCCAATGACTCCCTGTTACTTCTTGCCATGAGTCGTCACTTGATTCATTAATTTTGGAAAATTTAATACATCCTTGGGCTACTGGCTCATGATAAGTTACATGAAGGGTTATTACTTGATACAATGACTCATCACATGAGTCGTTATATCTAGGTCCTAGAATTGCACTGTTGCTCACCACGAGTCTGACCATGACTCATTCTGAGGCAAATTGCAGATTTTTCTACTAGCTTCTACTCAAAGTCTGGGGGTTTGATCTTAGGGACTTTTGGGGTGTAACAACTAGCCATAGGCAAGGAAGGTTGCAAATACAATTCTTTGAGATTATGTTTGTGTCATTCAACAGAAATGTCATTGATATCCACAGCCAGAAAATAGCAAAATATACTTTGAACTAGGAAGAGACGCTAGTTTGAAGTAGGCCTTTGTCTCATTTTTTTCAAGATGTTAGTTGGACGAACCATGACAAGTGTTGAGGAAAAGATCTAGTATATAACAATTCCCCAAGTTGGTAATATCAGGCAAGCGGTTTTCTTAGCAATGGAGGATATTTGCAAAAAGAGATCTATTTTAAACCAGATCATGCACAATAATCAAGCCATCGATAAAGCCTATAGCAAAACTGGCATAATCACTAGGTATAATTTCTCTTTCCATGTCCCTAGATGATGAAGAGGGTTCAGGAATTTAAATAGCCAAAGCCTTCATGTGGAAGATCTAAATTAGTCATACAAAATACTTCAGGAGAAAAGATCAAGGAAAGTTCCAAAAAATGGTAGATGTTTCATCCGCAATAAGATTTGACACTACGCAATGAATTGTCATCAATCCAGAAGATCGATCCAGATTTTTATTGAAATTGAAGATTGCACTGGCATGAAAGACAATGATCTTGAATCAGTCCTCTCATAAGATGATGAACCATCAAAGGACACTCTTTTCTCCATGGTGTGTATAAATAACATGGGCTGGAATATTATTCGATTTTTTAGGCTGAGAAAGAGATCAACAATATCATTAATACTCCTCAAGTCCAACTCAATGTTTACCCATCCAAATGGGACAAGTCAATTCAGGTTATTGCCTTCATAGATACTGGAGTAGCATAATCATTGATGAATCCAACGGTTCTTCCTGATGATCAATGGGTTATCCATTTCAATAAATTCAACACCGCATCAAGTGGGATCAGACGTCCAAGGAAAATACCTCAAATATGGGTTCAAAATCTACAAAAAGCTAAAGGATCGACTCCACATCGGAGCCTAAAGAATAGCATTCAAGAAGCAATTCAGGCCTTTGTCAAAATTGTCACGCCTATTCTAGATCACTAAGGATGAACAAATTAAGCAGATCAAATAGCAGGTGGTAGAACATTCTTGTACAGAATCCCACAAGGATTTTACGAAAAAGTTCAAAACTCCTTTATGGATAAATTAATAGTTTTTAATCAAACTCCCATTTAATAATAATGAAAATATCAACCCAACCAAGGAAAGTCACTTAGGCATGAATCTGAAACATCTTCAACTTGCAAAGAAGGTGCAGAACACATGGAGTATGGACTAATTGAACTATCTAATTCTCAATGGGCATGCAAAGCTTTCTATGTCAATAAATGAGCCGAGTAGACAAGAGGTAAACTTAGGTTAGCCACAAACTACTAACCTCTTAAACATTTCTTCCAAGATGATAAATTTCTTGTTCGAAATAGACTCACCCTATTTTCACACTTAACCAAAGCTAGATATTTTTTTAAGTTTGACCTTAAATTTGTATTTTGGCAATTGGGGATACATCCTGAGGAAAGACCAGAGACAGGATTTTGCATTCATGACCAACACTTCTAATAGAAAGATATGTCGTTTGGGTTGAAACCTGCACCATCTCTATTCTAAAAGGCCATGATCAATCTTTCATCCTATCCTCCACACATCACTAGTGTACATCGATGATATACTACTATTTAGTAATACTTTCAAGGAACACCTTACCTTACTTCGTCATTTTCATGGCATAGTGAAGACAAATGGAATCATTCTCTCTGTAAAAAGACGATTATTGTTAAAAAGGAGATTGATTTCTTGGGAATGCATTTTAGTAATGGAGCATACAATCCAGGGCCACACATTTTTTAGCAATTGCTCAAATATCCAGAAACCAATTTAACCATGAAGTAGCTCCAACAATTTCTAGGTATGAATAATGATAAAGGGCGTACTTATGCACTTCATAGGCATATTTTGCCCGTACTTTACTATATTTTGAGAACAAATTATGTGTGTTTGAATGTGTTTATGTTATATATTTATGAAAATTAGATAACACATGTGATAGATGTTTTCAGAGCTAAAAGGGATGGATTTGAATGTATTTGAGGCTTATGGAATGAAGATGAAAAAAAGCTGAAGTCGTGGGCAAAGATTGAGTTTGGAAGATGCAGAAACAGTGTCCCTGACGAGTTGAGGGAACGACTTGTTACATCTGGTAACAAGTCGTGAAGTCAATTGTGAAGACTGTGAGAGAAATTACTAACAAAGTAACCAGTGGAGATGACGAAAGACATAACGGATTCGTTAGTTGACTAAATGACTCGTTGGCAGACTGGAACCAACCGTAACGTACACTGGAAATTTGAAGGAGTTACACCACGAGGGGCCTAACAACTCGTGCCCAGGCACAACGAGTCGTTAGGTGACCCGTTGCCACAACTGGCAACGCGACAGTGGCTGGGGCAACGCGCAAGGCTCCCAAAATGAAAAAAAAAATAGATTTCCTACTTCAACTTGGAAAAGGAACATCAAGCCCAAGTCAAATTCAACAAGGAACAAGGAAAAACATAAATCTACTACTATAAATACCCCTACCTTTTCATGTAATAACTATGTTGTTTTTAATGTCTTCAAGAGTTAGAGTTTCAAGTTAAANCAAGAGTTAGAGTTTCAAGTTAAAAAGTCTTCAAGTAGGATTAGAGTTTTAAGTCTCAAGTTTTTAGAAACAAGTTTGGTTTCTTACGTTTGGAACTTCGAGACGATTGTTGAATTGTTTTTCTTTATTGTTGCAATAGTCGAGTGAGTTTCTTCCTATCATCGTTGTAAGTATTAATTTTTGCTTTTATGTATGATTTCTATTTATTCACACTAAAATATGATAGGCTAAAATCACCACAACCAGGGTTGTGGGAACCATGACAAATTAACACACATAGGTAATATGCTTAGTGATTCTTGAACGGAGTTTATGCATGTATTGTTTATTCCTTCATTTTAATTGATTTTTAACGGTTGCAAACATTAGAACTTGCCTTATTCTTAATTAACGTACCAAGGAAGTAGTGAATGGGAAAAAGGATTAACAACAGAGATTTGAGGCTATCAACCCTCATCTAATAGCTTGACCTTTTCCGGAAATAGCTAATCCGATATTAAGGGTAAGGGTTAATCAAGAATACACCTGTAGACGGACCAATTGCGTGGTGAAAATTATCTAGATAGGGGACCAACCATTTAGGTGAACCTAACTTACCAATATTGCATGTTAAGCACCGAAATAGATCACTAGTATAAAATTCCTTGTGGTTATGAAGTCATAGGGAACACTTACCCTAGTTAGTAACATTAATTTGGAAACAACAAACAATTTCTCAACATTGTTATTTATTACTTTTACAAATCACCCCTCTTAGGAAATAATTAACTAAAAAGCTTAAGCATTAGAGTTCTTCTACATCCTTCCATATTCTCTGTGGAATCGACTCCAACCTCTAGTTGGGTTCTTTATTGACAACGTCAGCTTCATACTTCATAAGGAGGTGTGGTTTGAGCGTTATCAAATAGTGGCGCCATTGCCGGGGAATATAGCTTAGAATTAGATTAATTGCTTGTGTTTAACTTTTAGCCTTTATTTCCTATTTTTCATTTTTTTCTCTTTTATCTTCTGAAGTGTCACAGGTTAGCATGGTAAAATAAGCGGCCAAGATGTGACCACGGTTTCAACAGGTATCTTGATGAAGTCTGAGTAATCAAGATACCTATGTCATGCCATGACATTAAATCAGGCGCTACTTGGGAGGCAACCCAAGATAAAATTTTCACTTTTATGTGTTTGTTCAAGTGTGTAGGTGATAGCTCATAATTTTCAACAAAACAATTTGAGTATGAAATATATAAATTGGGGAAGTTGTTCTTACCCCCACAGACGACGAGGAGTGGAGGCCCAGGGAGTTCTTCTTGCACTTTATTACTTTATGCTTATTTGTTTTAGTACTGGGGACAGTGTAACTAATTAAGTGTGGGGTGGGAGAAGTGAACTTCATATAACCATGCATTCCTTAATTGCTAAATTGTACATGGTAACCCTAGTTTTTAGTGGTATTTATGACTTATCATGCATGCTTGTGGGTTTGTAGTATTTCTTTAGTTTTATTTTATTTTTGGTTCCTCCGGTTTTTGTTTTCGGTGCTTTTCTGGTGGATAGTCCCTTGAAACCGACTAGAGAGTCTAGATTTTTTATTTTTTTATTGAGTCATGACTTTTCCCAATGATGGATGGATGACGACCATCTTAAGGGTAAATTAGTCATTAGGAAGAACAAGACTTGAGCCTTACGAATGCTAGGTGCTTCACTTTAGGTATCATTGAGACTTTATTAAATTCACTCAAAAATGCATGAAAAAGGTAGAAACACTTAGTCTTTTGGAAATTGACTCTTGTACTTGAAAAAATGGGCTTAATTATGTTATGCATGCAATATGGATATATGTGTTTATGTGATCTTGATTTCCATTGTTAAACCATCTTGTGCCAATGTGTGAGGAATTATTTTTGATATACTCCATGCTTGTAAATTGATGTCTAGAACTTGCCCGGTGTGTGTGCAAAGCGAAATAAGAATGATGGATTTAGGAAGTGATATAGGCATTTCTTTGGTAACCATATTTTTATCCTATTTTACCTACCTTGATTGTAATTATCCTAGTTAGCTATGTTTGAGCCTTAGCCTATTCTTTTGATAGCCATATTACAAGCTTAATTCCTTTTGTTCTATTGAATTGTATTTTATCCAAATGACTCCTAGAGCACTTTAATGAAAAAAAATTGTAGGAAAGGAGCAAAATTGGAAAAGTGAAGGGAAAAGATAAAAAGTGTGGTGAATTGAAAGAAAAGAAAAAAGGTGAAATTTTGCTAAGCAAGGAGGGTGATTTTTAGTGGGAAAACAAAAAGAAGAGAGAGCTTTGAAAAATTGAAGATGAAAAAAATCATGATTTACCGATTAACCGTACCCATTTGTTTACAATGAACCTGTTTTGGCCCTGGTCTTTCCTTGGATATTGTGAACCTCAACATAATAAAAATGCTTAAATTAAGGGTGGCTAGAGTATGGGTGTGTAAAGGGTGGGGAACAGAAGAAGAGAAAAAAAAATGTGTGTGAATAAGCTCAATGATGAAAAGAAAAATCCCCACTAGTCACCTAAGTTGAAAAATTGAAAAATAAAAGGAGTTATAAGGATAAAATTTGGAAATATAAGAATGTTCTTAAAAATCAAAGTGTTTTGAAAATTAAAGTTCTTAGGGAGATTAGTCACTATATTGAATAGTTCCTACCTGTCCCTTAGCCTACATTACAACCAAATTAAAGTCCTAATTGATCCTTGATTCATAATTCTATATTAGCAGATTATCACACTAAAGGCAAGCCTATGGATCATCTTTTGCATGTATGTTGAGTCCTTTTGTTAGAGTGAGCGGAAATTATTTTATTTATGCCCAAGTTAATCTTATTCTATATCTTGTGTGAGAACGGGCATCTCTCAAAATTGTGAGGGGAACAATGGTAAGACTTCGGTTTAACCTTGATTGCTAAATTACATATAATTCATGTTATATGTCTTTATAAGTTAGTTTTCCAAAGCTAAGTGATTTCAAACTTTGACATTTCAATGTTGATCCTATAAGCATGCGAGTGAGTTGTTTAAGCTTCATTGATTTGTATCATGATCCTAAGTGTAAGTAGACTTGTTCGTAGGATGAATTTTGTGCTTATTTGTTAGAAGGGAAGTAGTAGATTGTTCGAGGAAGAACAATAGTTTAAGTGTGGGGTGTTGATGAAGGGTGTACTCATGTACTTCATAGACATATTTTGCCCGTATTTACTATATCTTGAGAACAAATTATGTGTGTTTGCATGTGTTTATGTTATATATTTGTGAAAATTATCTAACGCATGTGATTAAATGTTTTTAGAGCTAAAAAGGATGGATCTTAATGTATTTGAGGCTTATGAAATGAAGATGAAAAAAAGCTGAAGTCGTGGGCAAAGGTTGAGTTTGGAAGATGCATAAACAGTGTACCTGACGGGTTGAGGGAACGACTCATTACATCTGGTAACGAGTCATGAAGTCAGTCGTGAAGAATGTGAGAGAAATTATTGACAAAGTAACCAGTGGAAATGATGAAAGACATAACGAGTCATTAGTTGACTAAACGACTCATTGGCAGATCACTAGAACCAATCGTAAGGTACACTGGAAATTTGAAGGAGTTAGACCACGAGGGGCCTAACGACTCATGCCCAGGCACAACGAGTCATTAGGTGACCCGTTTCCACAACTGGCAATGCAGTAGTGGTTGTGGCAACACGCAAGGCTCCAAAATGGCAAAAAAATATTGGATTTCCTACTTCAACTAGGAAAAGGAACATCAAATCCAAGTCAAATTCAACAAGGAACAAGGAAAAACATAAATCTACTACTACAAATACCCCTTTATTTTCATGTAACAGCTATGTTGTTTATAATGTCTTCAAGAGTTGAAGTTTCAAGTTAAAAAGTATTCAAGTAGGATTAGAGTTTTAAGTTTCAAGTTAAAAAGTATTCAAGTAGGATTAGAGTTTTAAGTCTCAAGTTTTTATATACAAGTTTAGTGTCTTACGTTTGGAACTTCGAGACAATTGTTGAATTGTTTTTCATTATTTTTGCAATAATCGAGTGAGTTTCTTCCTATCATTGTTGTAACTTTTAATTTTTTCTTTTATTTATGAATTCTATTAATTCACTTAAAACATGATAGGCTAAAACCACCACAACTAGGGTTGTGGGAACCATGACAAATTAACACATATAGGTAATATACTTAGTGATTCTTGAACGGAGTTATGCATGTATTGTTTCTTCCTTCGTTTAAATTGATTTTTAATGGTTGAAAATGTTTGAACTTGCCTTATTCTTACTTACCAGTCCAAGGAGGTAGTGAATGGGAAAAGGGATTAACAATGGAGATTTGAGGCTATCAACCCTCATCTAATAGCTTGACCTTGTCCGGGAATAGCTAATCCAATATTAAGGGTAAGGGTTAATAAAGAATACACCTGCAGACGGACCAAGTTGCATGGTGAAAATCATCTAGATAGGGGACCAACCATTTAGGTGAACCTAACTTACAAATATTGCATGCTAAACACCAGAATAGATCACTAATATAAAATGCCTTGTGGTTATAAAATCATGGGGAACACTTACCCTAGTTAGTTGCATTAATTTGGAAACAACAAACAATTTCTCAACATTGCTATTTATTACCTTTACAAATCCCCCCTCTTAGGAAATAATTAACTAAAAAGTTTAAGCACTAGTGTTCTTCTACATCCTTCCAAACACTGTGGGATCGACCCCAACCTCTAGTTGGGTTCTTTATTGACAATGTCCGCTTCATACTTCGTAAGGAGGTGCGGTTTGAGCGTTATCAAATAATTATATTACAGATTTTATTCCTGAAGTCTCTACATATATTTCTCCACTTACGAAGATGGTCAAGAAAAATTCCCAAGTTTAGGGAAAAGAGAAAGATAAAGCAGTCCAAAAGATAAAGCAAGTGATGCAAAAAATAAAGACTCTCCATATCCCTTCAAATGGAAAGAAAATACTATAGGACTGCAGTAATTTTAGAAGAGAAAGATTGTCGTAGAAAGATATGCAGATATGCATGTGGATGGTCAGAGATGCAAAACAATAGTATGATTCTACATTCAAAGAAATTATTGCTATGAAGAATTGGATTTAAAAAGTTTAATATCTTTTTAATTCACACTGAATTTCTGATTGAGATGGATATGAAGGCGTTCCCAAAAATGATCCAGACAAAATCCAAATATACTTTGACATCTGCGAATTCTCAAATAGGCACAATGGTTCTACCCTTACAAATTCCAAGTTAAGCACCTCAAGGAGAAAGATATTATCCTGGAAGACTTTCTATCCAGACTAAATGAATTTTCAAAAAGGTTTTTGCCATAGAAAACCAAGAAGATGAAGGAACCAGCTATCCAGACCTTTATGATTGCTAACCTACCAGGTCCTCGTTTACCCAGGCTACCAAATCATCCATCGGACATATCCATTCTAATAGAAAAATGGACTTTTTATGAGCTTTAAATGTTCATAAAATATAGAGGATCCATAGTTAAACCATATGGTGTCAACCAAAAATATCCGTTTTGTCGTTTGTTCATTCCACTTGTCAATGACTTTCCACAAGAGCTCTTATGGTTATTCTGGTACTTATGTCGCCAATATTATATCCTTATGGAGTTCAAGTGCAACGTATTCTAGGATTTTGACAAGATTGAACCTGCTCTAAAAACATTCCTACTGTGGTTCAGGCTATGAAATATATTGGGTTCAATTTTTTAAATACTCCTATGGTGCAAAGTTGTTCATGCTACGTCAGCCGATAAAGATAATTAACATAAAGGTCCATGTTGAGCGGGAACCCTCATTTTGCTGGAAGTGCGCAGTCTAAATTTTATCCTTAGAAGATGAATATTACAAAGCACAACAGTTTACCTTCTAGAAAAATAAGTGCATTGCAAAAGAAATATGGCCAAAAGAGTGGGCGCAATGGAATCGCACTAATAACCATCATCACTGTGAAAAATTATGAAAAGAAGCAAAGAAGTATCAAGCACCCTATGAAATCGCCAGAGATGAGGTCACTCAAGCCATTACAAGGATAAGATTAAATGTCCCATCATAATTCTGTCAAAACATAGAGCATTCCATAGCAGGGACATCCAGCAGAAGTGTTATGCCCGGGAAGCCCAAAGATTAGACCTAGGAGTTGAAATGGAGAAAAGTGTTAAAACTGGCCCCAGGCACAGAACGAGTCGTGGGGTGACTTGTTAGTAAAGCCCATGAGTCGTGATGTGACTTGTGGGGAGGCCAGTGAGGATTTTTTGGGAAGTTTGAGGAAAAGGATCCCCACGGGGGTGACAATGACTCATGGTCAGACCCCATGAGTTGTTAGGTCAGTCGTGGGTTGGGTAAGGAAGGAAACGAGAAGAAGGGAGGCAGTTCACTCGACGAAAGGACCCCACAAGTCGTGGTCAGTCCCCATGATTCATGGGGTGAGTCGTGGTCCAAGTAGGGAAGGTTTTTGAGA
>JACEIK010002818.1:44976-59966 GCA_018107945.1 Datura stramonium | reverse complement strand
ATAAGCCCAGCATGAATTATGAATTTATTATGTTATCTATTATGAACTTATGAATTTCAAGCTATATGCATGATCTACAAGTATGTATGAATTTTATCAAACATGAATTATGATTTTGGCCGACCCACAGGCCTCAAGTCATGGCTAGCTCTTATATGTTCAAGCATGTTTACGGTTATCATAATTTAACTAGCCCATGAACTCATGTACATATTATTATGAGCACTACATACATTTTGGGAGTAGTATCGAACACCGAGTAGGTTTGGGGCCCATGTTAAGCCCCAGATCTCATGAACTACGTGCCACCGTAGGTATGTTGGGACCCTTTCATGTTTGTCCCTGGCCCAAGTGTCCCTTTTCATATGTGATCACGCCCTTCATTGTTCCTACCCTTGGCAAGGTACGAACACCCTCCCGACTAGGGTTACAAGTCGAGCTTCATGTGTGTTCATATGGGGTACGTCGGTTAAGAGAATTTCCCACTGTTCCTCATGATTTATGCATGTTTATGATTATGAATGTTGGCTCAATTTATGTTAAGTAATGCTCACTTATAATTATTATTATTATTATGTTTACGTTATAAATATTTCAAAAACCTTGAGCCTTATGTCATATTACAATAATTATGATATGAACATGTTGTCCCATTCTTATGATCACTTTTGAGTTTTATTCATGTTTTTAAGTGTCCATTTTACTTACCATGCATACTCAGTACATTCCATGTATTGACCGCATAATTTCTATGCTGCATCATTTCATGATATAGGACCCGACTCTCAGGCTCACAGTCCTCAATAGCTCCCTAGAGTTCGCTATCAACTTATTAGGTGAGTCCTCATGTTCCGAGGGCCATATGTTCAGACTCTATTGTTTCTCTTTTAGTTATAGTATCGTAAGGTTAGTTGGGGTGTTGTCCATCAACCCGTCTTTCATGATTAGAGGCTCTTCAGACTATAAGTTCTATTCAGTCGTCATGTATGGATCATGTATTGTATTTTGTCTGTTATTATGACTTGTTTACGTTTTCTTATGTTAACTCTTCCGCTTATGTGAATGAATTAGATATATGCTCATGCCATGGGTCGACTTGGGGTCTTTCGGGACTCCTCATACTGTGTCTACGACTCGGGTGTACTTTTGGGTCGTGACATTTCCCTTCTACTCCGTATGACCTTGTGTTATTTACTCAAAAACCCGAAGATGAACCTATAATTTACATTGCAAAATGGGTTTAGGAAAGGAAAGACTCTATTGCAACACAAAGGCAGTCCAAAAGAAAGAAGGAGGTCGGAGAAAGTTCTAAAGAGCCGGACCCAGAAAACTTGATGATCTCAGAGCAAGTTGTTCTAGACCCCATGGCTTAGAGGAAGATGTTAGCCTATGATATAATACTCAAGATACAACTGATAGCGATCTTACTAAAGAAGATTCAGAGACGAGTGAGGATCCCTCACTAGACTCCTCCGAGAAAGACAATCCACCAATATTCGTGAATCGACCGAGAGAACCAAAGATTTCCGAAGTATATGACCATCAAGATGGGATGACAGATGATCCGATTCCTAAAAGGAGACAAGAACTAACAACACAAAAATTGGTTGGAACTGGATTCTATACTTTCACTCTTGATGATGTCAAAGTGTCAAAATGTCCCCAGAGGATCCAAGACTTCATTACTTGGATGGTGAAAACAAAACTTGGTAGAACGGGAGAAGTACTTAATCCTGTCGGAGTTCACCTCAAGGTTCTCCAGAATCCTTAGAGATTGGTAGAACACACTTGGAAAACAAGATAAAAACACTTTCCTCACGTCCCAGGAGATCTTTTTTAACATCAAGATCCTATATGAAGTCTTCTGTGGAGACACTGGCCAAGGAAAAGAAAAGTTGTGAAGGCATTCTTCGAGATGAAGAGTGTGTCATTCGACATAAATTTCATTGATATCCTCCTCCATAGAATGGAAAAAATATACTTTGAACTAGGCATAGACAATAGTTTGAACCATGCTTTTTTCTCATCTTTGCCAAAGATGATAGCAAGACGAACCGTGATGATTGTTGAGGAAAAGTTCCAGTCAACCATAATCCCCCAAGTAGGCTATATCAGGCAAGAAATTCTCTTGGAACTAGAGGATATTTGTACTAAGAGATCTATTTTAAAGCAACTCATACACAATAATCCATCCCTTTGATAAAGCATGCAGTAAAATTGACCTAATTACTGGGTCTAATTTCTTGTGCCATTCCCCTAGAAAATGAAGAGGGTTCAGGAAATTCAAATCGCCAAACCTTCGGACAAAATAGACAAATTCACCGGGCGTATAAAATACTTTAGGATAAAAGGTCTAGGAAAGTTTTAGAAAAATGGCGGATGTTTCATCTTCAAGAAGATTGGACACTACACAAAGAATTATTCTCAATCCAGAAGATCGATCCAGCTTCTTACTGAAGATTATGCTGGCATCAAAGACAATGATCTTGAATAAGTCCTCTCGCAGGGGGATGAACTATTAGAGGACACTCTTTTCTCCCTGGATGTGTATGAAGAACATGGGAATGACCATTATCAAATTTTAGAGGTTTAGGAAGAGATTAACCGCATCATAAATATTCCTAAGTCTAACTCAATGTCTACCCATCCTAATGGGACAAGTCGATTCAGGTTATTGCCTTCATGAATACTTGAGCAACATCATCACTGATGAATCCAACTATTCTTCTTGATGATCAATGGGTTCCCCATTTCAAGAAATTCAACACTGCGTCAAGTGGGATTTTAACCACCACAGTCATCACGAAGTATCTAATTACGATTGAATTATTCTCAACGTTAATGTTCAGGATGAAGCTGTTTGGATCAGATGTCCCAGAAAAAGACCTCAAATTTGGGTTCAACATCTACAGAAAACTAAAGGATATACTCCACATCGGAGCTTATGGAGTAGCATTGAAGAAGCAATTCAGGCCATAGTCAGAATTTTCACGCCTATTCTAGATCACTAAGGATGAGCAGATTAAGGAGATTAAACAGGAGTTGGTAGAACATTCCTATGCATAATCCAACAAGGAGTTTATGAATATTGGAGCGCAGACCTTTTAGAAGAGAAAAATAGCTATAGAAAGATATGAGGATATGCAAGTGGATGGTTCAACTATGCGGGACAACATTATCATACCACATTCGAAGAAATTCTTGTTATGAAAAATAGGATTAAAAAGTTCAATTTCTTTTAAATTCACACTGAATTTTTTATCGAGATTGATATGAAGGTATTCCCAAAAATGATCTAGATAAATCAAAGGATACTTACACATCCGTAAATTTCTTAGATTGGCACAATAGTTCTGCCCTTAAAAATTCAAAGTTAAGCACCTAAAGGAGAAAGATAATATCCTAGCAGACTACCTATAACACCCCAAAAATCATTAAGATCAAACCTGAGGGTTAAAAGAGAGAAAATAGAAAATTTGGCACTGGGTCACAAAATGAGTCATCCAATGACTCATCAAGTGAGCTACCAGTTCGTTAAGTGATCCATTAAGTGGTGCCAAGTTGGAAAAAGTGTTACTTCCCACGAGTCATGGTTTGACCCATTAAGTGTCCAGTGGTGGAGAAAATGTTGTTTTCTAGTATACTTGATGGTAGGGGAAATGAGTCTTCGAGTGCCTTACTCACTAAGTGACTCGTTAAGTGAAGGAAAGATCAGGGTTTGATTTTTTGCTCCAGTGGTGACGAATTAGACGATGACCTATTACTTGACTGGATGGATCGTCGAATGGGTCGTTGGGTCTACTAGAGTCTTTTTTCCAGTCGGTTCATTAAGGGTATTTTTGTAATTTCTAAGTTTCTAACTCCTAAACTGTATCGTTTTAAGATTCCTAAAGAGTGTTGTAAGAGGGTTTAACCTAGACTACGCCATTATGCTCTCATAAATTCATTGATTGAAATCCACTTCCAAGCTCAAGCTAGGATTCCTCATCAATTTTTTCCACAATCTTCTTGGGTGTTAAAGGAAAGCTTACAAATTAAGTTAACGAGATATGTAAGGCCATGAATGGGGGATTTCTTCCACCCTAATGCACAATTTATCCTCTAACTCATAAATTCAAGTCTCTAATCAAGTGTATAACAATTCTAGGGTTTTAACCCAATTCAATATAAATATCCATGTTATGTCTATGGGTCCAATTCCCTCATGTATCTATTAATGATTTAAGACTAATGGGTATATTTTTCACTCAATTTGATTATCAATTCATGTTTTCAAGTTTTATGAAAATTATGCCCTACTATGCATGGTTTATGAAATTAACCTTATGAGTCTATGCTTTCAAGCATGATGAGTTATCTAATATGCATGAATGTTTATGAATTTTTAACCTATGATTCCATGATTTTGAATTATGAATCATATTTCAAGTATGTATGATCTCATTACTTGGGCAAGCCCGTGCAAAGTTAAGTATGCTTATCATGATTTTAGCTAAGACTTACAAGATTAGTTTATGAAATGTTTCAGAGTCAAGACTCTCAATATTCATATTTAAGCTATATTTTGAGAATATGATTATATGAGTAATATGCATATTTTGGGAATAGTGTCTAGCATCGAGTAGACCAGGGATTCTGAGGACTCCGGTCTCTCAACTACACGTCAAAGTAGGATGTATTCTTATTGGGACCTCTCAAGAGAGTGCTTCCCCTGCCTGAGGGCACACCCATGATATCATAAAATCAAAATTCAGTAAAACAGTAGTACACTCCCCCCAGATCTTCAATTAGTAAAAGATGAGACATTTTTAGTTTGGAAGACCAAAATCAGTATTTTTCCTTCAATTATATTTCAATCCATGTGCATGTATATGTGGATGTATGCGTGCTCACTCAAGTAAGTGTGTGTGTGTGTTTTTGTGTGTGTGTGTGTAATCATATGATCCATATCAAATAGGGTAAATCACCCTCTATACCACAATCATACTAACCTGGAGTCCAGCCACTCCAAAGACATGGCCTCAGGCCCGCAATCTCATAGTAGAGGGGAAAACAGGAAAAGTAAAGTGATAACAAGTCCAACAAAGTGATAACGACCCCAAAATCCCAAGGAAAACACCTCTTATCTAGTTCTACTAATAAAACCGCTCCTAACATATCCTAAGAATCCTAAACGCATTCGCAATATACCAACTAATAACCTAAACTAAAGCTTCTAAGGGAATACTATCCTAAAATCTTTAATATTTGGCCAATAACTTGAAAAATCATTACAACCTAATTCTAACTAGCAAATCACCCAAATATCATGAAACTTATAAAATATACTACCAAACTGAGCCAAGTCTAAAGAAATAAAACCGTAACCTACCTCACGGTCGAACGTCAAGCCATGAATCGTCACTCGGAAGCTTTCCCCTTCTGCAATGCCTCGGATCGCTACCACATTATCACAAACATGATTTACTAATCAAAACAAGGGTAATGATACCCATATTGACATATTTTAATTCAAGCTAAAAATCTGGTAAAAAATCGACCATCGGGGCCCGTTAATGAAAATTGAAATAAATTATAGCATTGTGTTCCTCGAAGTTTCATGAACTCATACCCGAAATTTGGGCAAAAAAGGAGCTCCTTTCGGTGCTCAAATCAGCTCGAAATCTTTAAGATCACAAAAGAGAAATTCTAGGGATTTGGAGCTCAAATACGCGGATTAAACACGGAAGCTATAATTAGCTAAAGAAAGAAGAGGGGAAGATAATTTACCTATTATCTTAAGAATCCGTCAAGAAGTGGTGAAAATCGCCACCTATTGAGCTCTCAACAATGGTGGGTCGAGTTTTGCATGATATGAGCTAAAAGTGCAGTGATATGCCTATAAAGCTGTTAATTTTTCACTTTTGTAAACTCTGGATCTCCATGACGGATCTGCTACAGTGGGATCTGGCCGCTTTAGCAGATACCTGGCACCAGCCACAGCTCAAACTTCCAATGGACCCACAAAATTCATTCGGAGTGCCGTGAACGCAAACCTTATATGTTTTCCAAGTGGAAACAGCATTACCGACTCAATGTAATCGACGAAATGAACATCTAAGGTCTTTTAACAAGATGAAAACCAAAATCAACAGTTAAACCACATAAAGACAACTGCCCAAATTTCCAAAATGAGTCTGAAAGCCTTGGGACCCGAACCAAAGGTCCCACTAGCCTAAAATCCACGTTCCAAAGCTAATGGAACTAATGGAATTCTCATCTAAGACTGTCTACTAAGAATGTTGACTGAAGTCAACCATTTTGACTCTAGAAACTCCAAAATTAGGAAATATTTCCATAACTCGCCCAAACACTTTGGGAATCATGCTACCCATCTACGCAAGTCACAAAAGAAGTGTAGAAGCCACGGGGAAGGTTGAAATGATAAAAACATACAAAAGTAAGAAAATGACCAGGAGGGTCATTACATGAGGGTTCATAATGGTAAGATTTTGGTATATCTTTATTGCTAAATTTCATATGGTTCATGTTGGCCCAAATATATCTTATTGAGTTAGTTCTAGAAGCTAAGTGATTTCAAAATTTGACATTTGAATGTTAATCCTATATGCACGTGGAGTGAGTTTTTGGAGCTTGATTTATTTGTCTAATTATCCAAAGTGTAAGTAGACCTGTTCATAGGGTGACTTTTGTGACTAAATGTGAGAAGAGAAGTATTAAAGTTTTCGAGGAAAAACAATAGTTTAAGTGTGGGGCGGTGATGAACGGCGTATTTATGCATTTATTAGCCATATTTTGACCATACTTAGCTATGTTTAGAGAACAAATTATGTGTGTTTTCTTGTGTTTTATGATATATTTGTGTAAAAGGTCTAACACACATGATTAGATGTTTTCAGGTATTAAAGTGATGAATTTGGGCTTAAATGTTGCTAAAAAGAGCAAGAATGGCAAAACAGGATTGACAAACGAGTGTGATAGAAGTTGGCAGGGCACAAGCAACTTCAGAGCAACTAGAGGTGCGACACAAAGGCAAGGTTTGGGAGTCCAGAAGTCAAATCACAATCCTACTAGGAAAAAAAGCTGCAAAACCCAATTCAAGTCTAAGAAGGAAAAACGAAGGCTTAATCTACTATCATAAATACCCTTTATTTCATATCTTAGGCATGTCATATTATGTATTCTCGGAGTTTAGTATTGCACAATTCATACTTTACAAATTTGTGTAATAGCATAATTGAATATTTGTTGGAGATTCATCAAGTTCTTGTTACTCAGTATAGCTTTGGAGATTTTTTTTAACAAGTTTATATTATCGTAAGTATTTCGTTCTAAATTTTTCTACATCTTTTATTTCTATTCTCATAAACATGAGCGGTTAAATCTCTTAAGCTAGGCTTGTGGGATCCATGATGTATTAACGAAAGTAAGCATATTAAAATAGTAATTCTTGAATGGTGAATTGGGTGGCTTGTTATTTTCTTTGTTTTAATTAGTTTTAGCGGTTGCAAGGAGGTTGAAGTTAGGAAAAGAGAATCAATGGATATTTGAGGCTACCAACCCTCATCTAAATTAACTTGAGCTAATCGAGGATAGTTAAGTCAACACTTATGGACAGGGAAAATTATACACACTTTGAGTCCGAGAGGAGATAAGTGAAATTCATCTATGTAGGTCGAGAGATGTTGATGAACTTAATTGCCAGTCTTACATAAAATTCACCAGGATATATTGTCGTGCCCCACCTTGGGAGGCATGACTAGCAACTGGTGCCACACTGACAACAAACTGACATGTCTAGGCTTATGCACGTCTGGTGCCATCCTGTGACTCAATTCAAGAAAAAATGAGCTATATCTTGGCTATACATAAAGCCTCTGACTGACAAGGCCGTATAGCCACTTGTAAATGAAAAAAGCTAACCAACAACAGGCAACAGAAGTGATCCTATGCGGGCCAACAAGGCCACCACGCTGTCTAGTTATAAAGGAAATGAATACGATCTACTATAATAGGTCCCACATGGACAACACCGAACCATAAGTGATTAAGGCCCAACTCGGCCAACATACAACTAACTGACTGAAGACTGTAGTCTGTAAGCCTCTAAGAGTATAAATAGTGGTCGGGACAGGGCCACGGCCTACCCAAAATTCTATATAACTGAAATACAGGAATCCCTACAACCTGGAAACTCTGAATGAAAGGAGCTAACCCAACTGCGGACTCTAGACAGCTGCTACTGAAGATCCTGGACCCTATCTACCCAAACTTGCAGGCAAGTAATGCAGCGCCCCGTAATTGGGCGTTAGTACAATACATACCGAATATGTAAGGAAGTAAATAGGATGAATAAAAGCTGTGAACTACTGAAAGTAAGTAGAAAGGAGAGGAGAAAGATTAACCTGTAAGCTGGCTTATTCGTAATCTACATCTAGTAAACACTACACATACATGAGCGATGACCGCATAATCATATATTCATAAGCTATAGCTACCTGGCAAGAATGGAAACAAGAACCTAACTTGGCCCCCATAAGCCTGGAAGGTATAACGAACATAAAATAACCCAATTGGGGCCCCCATAAACCCTGCTCAGTGCACTTCAATCTATATACCCTTAACTAGGTTTCTATGACTCTACTGGTACTATAACCGACCTACCAATCCCCTGGGTCTACAACTGAGCCCGCTTGGCCCCTATATTGTAGCTGTGTCTGAGTCCGGTGGACTCCTGATATCAGATATCTACACCCCAGACACCAGGCTTGACAGGGAGTGTGTTATAGTACCAATAGGCATATAAATAGTCCAGTCATGGAATGGACTGATTGAGGACCTAGGACCCCATCTTCGTCCCTCGTGAACGGCATGCAGCTCTCTGGAGAGACATCATCTCGCCCCTAGCGGGCGTCGGCACAACAAGTAACCCTGGGGTGTTAATGGGTGGCTCCTAACTGAGGGAAACCCCAACTAAGGTTTTGTACTAACCTCTCAATCTAGCCACTCAAAGGGCATAACTGGCCTTTTGGGACTAACACTACCACTGCTCGCCCCCTAGGATAGTCTATAAGGCTGCTAGCAGGCATGCCATGCGCCTATATCTGATCAGAGGATCCTGATAGTGATCATGATATCTAATAGTTTGGACTAAATAGGGAGAGATCTAGAGTGGTCCAACACAACTCTCTATATGTCCTGCCCGGACATCTATAACTCATAATAATTGTGTAGTTGTGAATGACTAACTACTCAGTTCCTCTGCTTAGGACAACTGTAGGGCTGGTACTGGCCGAATAGGCTTTTGAGCGATCGGCCCCTAATACTTCATAGGAAGCTTATTGACATCCTTAGCCTATGGGAAGTACTATATTAACATGGTACCATTGGTGCCTTAGACCTCACCTTGGTCTAATTGGATCTTATATTACTTTTTTGGGCAATTCTTAACCTTATAGGAAAGTTTATATAGACTTAGCCACTCCTGGCAACATGTACCTTATAAGAACTGGTTGGGGCGCTGGCCCAGCCTCTAACTGCTGATAAGGTCCCCTTCCTTAGGGTACCCACGGGTCTATTTGACCTGGACGACTGGGCTGGCTTCCTGGGCAACCTATATGATAACTTCTAAGTCAACTAAGACTAACAATCACTAGTAATGGCTAATAGAATGGCAAATTGTCACTCGATACCCTAGACAACCCTAGTGTCCCTGATTCAAAAGTATAACTATTCTATCTATATTTCTGGCCCTGGGCATACAGGTAAGTCAATAGCTTCTGGGCGTGCTTTTTTGGAAACCCAGGCGCCAAACTGGTAGTTATGTCGCCTACCTACGCCTATGTTGTTCAACTTACTAGCTCAGGCTCGATAACCCTCTCGAGCTTCTAAGGTATAGCCCTGGCAATAAAACATACAATCCTACTAAAACAATGAACTGGGGAATAGAAGAGTTTCTATGACGCTTCTAGCGCATATGACACCAAACATGTTCCTTCTCGAAGAGAGACAATATGGTATAATCTATATATGCTCTCTAGCAGCTAACCAAAACCTATATAATCGTAATCTACTGATAGAAGCTAATCACAGCATGTCTGATCTCTATATAACAGCAACAACTAATTACAACATGTCTAATCACAATCTAATGGTAGCATCTATCTATAGTATATGAAATTGTCATTTCTATTCTAGAACATAAGTCGTAACACTGTACAACGAGTATACTCGCCGAAGGTTAAGCCTTACATATCTCAATTGCCGTTTCCTGAATAACCAATGGGTTTCAACTTTTATTCGCAAGATATCTTCAGCTGTAGCCATTATATTGAGAGAAAGAGATGAATTCCAATACCAAATTCAGCATAAAATGGTAAATTTTAATACCAATATTGACTATACTTCAACTTAATGGAACACGACCGAAAAAGTATTATTTTCCAACAGTTCATAAGGGAGAAATGGTTACTTGAATCCTATGATCATATAGAAATCAGTTTGGAGCAATTCTGAAAACTTTTGCTCGGCGGGGTTACGATTCGCCGTGCGAATTTCACGAAAATAACTCTATAGTAATGCTCCCTACGGGCTTAAACTTTGATATCCGATGTTAATTTGAATTATGATGGAGTTGGATAGTGGAATCGGATGAAAAACCATTGAAAACCTCATTTATTACTCTCTCTAGCCAAAGCTACCTTTGGAAAATAACTTGAGATTAAAGGGAGTGGACTTATATATATAACATGGGCGGTGGCAGGGGTGTGCCTCGATCCTCCCATTGAGGCTTCCACCCTAGCGTCGCGCCTCCCATTGAGGGTACCACCCTGCGCGCTGCACCTCCCATTGAGGCAGTAAGCCTAGCACGCTGCGCTGGCCAGTGCATCGCGCTGGCCCCTCGCAGCCTAGTCTCGCCCGACCCTACTTCCAAGGCTACTCTACACGCGTTGTACTCTCTTTAATTACCTAAAATTCACGTGTACGCTTACTAATCGTTAACTTTTACGGGGTGTAACATCCTCTCTCCCTTAGGAACATTCCTCCTCGAATGTCAACTTTAACTTACAGGAGTCTAACTCTTTCGACTATTATCTTGGAAAAATTTCGGCAGAGTCTCCCCTATAGTATGGACTATCTGAAAATCCTGAAAAAGCAGAAAAGTCTAACACATGCATTTCATATGACACTATCACAACTGTTTCACAACAAGATTGTAGTCGATTGAGCAATACTGATAACATAAACAATAAAATAGTATCTGAGTAGTAACATCATCTAAACTATATAATAATCTTGGGACAAGTGGGGGTACCTAGACCTTATGTCATCCTCAGTTTCCCAAGTCTCTTCTTCCTTATTGTTGTTTCTCTACTATACTTTAATAGAGACCAGATCAGTAGCCCTTAACCTGCGAACCTGCCGATTTAATACGGCGACTGAAACCTCTTTGTGGATTAATTTCCCAGTAACTTAAACGTCCTTATCTGGAACATCTCGGGATGGGTCATCTATGCCCTTTCCCAACATCAACATATGAAAGTTGAAAGGACTGGTTCAAGCTCCGGAGGTAACTCCAATTCGTATGCCACTTGGCCTATTCTCTAGAGGATAGGATACAACTAACGAATCTACAACTAAGCTTTGCAAATATCATAACACCTTGCACTAGTGAACTTTAAGAATATCCAACCACTGCTTCAATTCTTAACTGCCTACGCTAGGGTAAAACTTTTGACGATCCTGGTTGTCTGTACCTTTTTCTTAGTAAGTTTAACTTCTCATTCTGTCTGTTATAATATGCGCTAGTTCAACCACCTTTAATTTACTTTAAGGGGGGATTCCACTTCAACTCATAATAGACCTCCGGGAGTCTAACCTGAGTGCTTTTGTTGGGTTATTTTCTTGGAAATAAAATGTCATATTAACGTGTGCTCCAATCTATTCTAATAGTTTCCCAGAACCTGGCTGGGAGTTGTGCCTCTCTATCAGGGTTTACTAGACACTGGGGCTCCACGTAACCAGACTGCTTCTTAAATATTTAACTCATCATACGCTTTAGCTGCAATATAATTCCATCTGGCGAGACACAAATTGATCTCACTATTCTTTCCACACTGACTCAAATGAGGCCAAGATACACCTAGTATGAGATAACCTTGTGACTATATTCATATTAATTACTATCCACTCCCTTGCAGACACGACCATCTCCTATATTGGACTGCTCAGTTCTTGCTATTTCGTCTTTTCTAGCCTGTCACTGGAGCTCTTCTGCTATGATTCAATGATATCTTCTGTCTTCCCATACCATCTCATTGCATTTTCATTAAATTTTGGAGTAACGGACATATGCACCTTAGCTATGGTCTGCTATTTGAAGTTCTGCCACCCTTGGAACATAGAGTCAACCCCTAGGTCTTATAACCCTGCCTTTTGCTATCTTGAGGGCCAATAACTTTCTGCTGGGCCCTGTTTCTAGATTGTACTAGGTTAGAGTGTCTACGTAGGCACTCCCTTACCGTCTCCTCTGGCGGGGATACCGCAACATTTTGGGCTACAACCTTACTATCTCTTAACTGTTAGCCTGATGCTTAGTCCTCAATATTTGGCGGTGATCCTATGCTTTATTATCCTAGAGGTGATTCTGGTTTTCCCCCATTAGATATTTTTCTCCTTTCCTCTTGTTCCCTTGGACTGGGCTCTGAGGTTCGTGCCTCCTACCTCATACTATCAAGGATGTTACTGACTAGGTCCACTGACCTGCATCCCTTCTGACTCGCACTCTGGCTTATTTTGTTCGTATGATCTCCCTGTCCTTCAATATCACAAACTAAGGCCATAACCATTATCTTGTAGGTATGAACTGCCGTCATTAGCATGCTACAACGGATTTAGCCTTTCTCTGACTTGAGCTTCACTATTACTGGGGTTTTATCACTGATGGACTCTCTTATACACACTTGAGTGCTATCGGCAATCTTATCCCCCTTCCTGACTTACCACTGTAAGGGTCTAGATAGCTTGTAAATACTAAGGGTTTCAACCACTCTCTAATCCTTCTCGGAGGAAACAATTCTAGCCCTTCTCTACTATTCGTTCTTAGCACCATAACAGTGATACTTATGCTTTCTATTTTACTGTACGAATAAGCTAGGAGGTGGAAAATAACCCTATCTTACTATGACAGGATTGAGATATGGGACCTTACAATATCCGAAGAGTTGAAGGTAGGAATCCTGCAATTTCCTCCTTTTGCACCTTTCAGATAATTCAACATTAACTACTTCCTCTGGCTGATTCTAAATATCTAGTAGATAAACAATCTCATATGTACATATATACTATACTCCTAACCTCCTATTCTGAGGTTGTAGGGAGACTGGGAATGGAACTGCATATTTATCACATTATGAGGTTCCTAGTACCAGGGGAGGATACTAGAGAGATCGAAGGTGTTTGCTCCCGTCCTTAGGCTGTCTGTCTCCAAACTATGGCGCTTCATTTGTACCTCCTCCTGTCGTTGTAGTTATCTTGCATCTGACTGGATTCTGTCTTATATCAAACATTATCCTAGACAAATATAACAAGGAAACCTCAGGGAATCAACCCTATATAACTCTACTCTATAGCACAATCTGAGAAGAAGGAGGGGTAACCATACTATCATGCCTCGTAGCCTCCTGCTAATAAATTGTGGTGCATAACACATTTATAAGCAAGACTCTACTAGACTTGTAGACTTCCTAGAACCCGAACTGCTTTGATACCAAGTTTGTCACCCCCCACCTTTGAGGCATGACTGGCACCTGGTGCCACACTGGCAACTAACTGACCTGGCTAGGCTTATGCACGTCTGGTGCCAGCCTGCGACTCAATTCAAGAAAAAAACGAGCTATATCTCGGCAATACATGCAGCCTCCAACTGACAAGGTCGTATAGCCACTTGTAAATGAAAAAAGCTAACAAACAACAGGCAACAGAAGTGATCGTATGCGGGCCGACAAGGCCACCATGTTGTCTAGTTATAACAGAAATGAATACGATCTACTACAATAGGTCCCACACAGCCAACACACAAAGCATAACTGATTAAGGCCCAACACGGCCAACATACAACTAACTGAGTGACGACTATAGTCTACAAGCCTCTAAGACTACAAATAGTGGTCGAGACAGGGCCCTGACCTACCCAAAATGCTATATAACTGAAATATAGGAATCCCTACAACCTGGAAACTCCGAATAAAAGGAGCTGACCTAACCGCGGACTCTAGACAACTGCTACTGAAGATCCTGGACCCTGTCTGCCTAAACCTGCAGGCAAGTAATGCAGCACCCCGTAATTAGGCGTCAGTACAATATGTACCAAATATGTAAGGAAGTAAATAGGCTAAATGAAAGTTGTGAACTACTGAAAGTAAGTAGAAAGGAGAGGTAGAAAGATTAACCTTTAAGCTGGCTTATTTGTAATCTGCATCTAGCAAACACTACACAAACATGAGTGATGACCGCATAATCATATATTCATAAGATATAGCTAGCAAGCAAGAATGCAAACAAGAACCTAACCTGGCCCCCATAAGCCTGGAAGGTATAACCAGCACAGAATAACGCACCCGGGTCCCCCATAAGCCTTGGTCCGTGCACTTCAACCTATATATCTCTAACAAGGTTTCTATGACTCTACTGGTACTATAGACAACCTACCGGTCCCCTGGGTCTACAACTGAGCCCGTTCGGCCCCTATATTGTAGCTTTGTCTGAGTCCGATGGACTCCTGATATCTGATATCTGCACCCCGGGCACCAGGCTCAATAGGAGTGTGTTGTAGTGCCGATCGGCATATAAATAGTTCATCCATGGAATGGACTATATGAGGATCTGGGACCCCATCTTCTTCCATCATGGATGGAATGCTGCTCTCTGGAGAGACGTCATCTCTCCCTGGCAGGCGTCGACACAGCTAGTCACCCTAGGGTGGTCATAGG
>JACEIK010002818.1:25514-37384 GCA_018107945.1 Datura stramonium | reverse complement strand
ATAAAGGACTACAAATGTGCAACTAAAAGAGAAATAAGAAGGCCCATATTGGATCCAAGCCCAACAAAATAGTAATTAAAGTTTCAGCACTAAGGTCATTATTGAGCTACTTCACTTTCACCAAAACCTAAAAAATAGCGCAGCGGGTTCTTTGTTCTTTGATTCACGATGATGTGGTGATGTTTCTCTATTACACCCCGAGTCTATACCCTGGACGGGACACAGTACTTGGAGTCACAAGTAACTCCAAGTCAACCCATGGTCTATCATAACACTGGCATTTTGAGTAAAAACATGCGGGGGCTTTAAAATAATAAAATAAAACATTTATGAAGAAGAACTAAATCATAAAGTTTAAAACAACTGAAACAAAGCTGAAAAAAATCTGAATCTATGTTTGTATCTGAAAGCCATCTATCTGATGAGTTTCTGGGATATGCCTCCAGCTAACTCTAAGTCTAACTGAAAGAAATATAACCGAAAAGAAATAAAGATGAGGACTCACCAATGATGCAGCTGAAAACTTCTGAGCGAGATCTGCTAACGGTGTTGAGTCTGAGAACCTGCAGCTGTATCATAAAACGATATAGCATAAAAGGTATGTGTCAGTACTTTGAATATACTGAGGAAGTAGGAGAAATCATAACATGAAGAAATAAATAACTAAGCTGGGAAGACATGCAATGACCAACTGAAATGCTGAAACTGAATAAACTATGATATACTGAGATGGTCAAAGACATGCCCTAAATCTGAGATACTAATCTGAAATACTATATTGACCTGATCTGAACTGAGTAGTCTGGAACTATTCTAACTGAGATAATCTAAGACTGAACTGAACTGACTAGTGGGATAGTCTATAACCAACATATAACGACGTGAGCTAGACGTGGAGTCCAATGTATACACCCCATCGGTAGGACCAATATACCTTTCCAGGGTATAAAGGCATGACCTGAGTGATCACAGGTCTGGGTCTATGAGGCTAATAAAAATATAACCTACGGTGGCAGGGTAGTTTTGTGAACCTGCGTGCACTAGAACCCTGGTCCATTCGATACTAAGTCCTACTCCCACCGGATAGTCCTAGACTGACTATTAAGCTAATAGCTTGAAATTTAGGCCCTAGACTAAGTCAAGAATACGTATCTGGAAGTACTCTGAGAGTCTTATTAGACTGAATTCTGTAACTGGTGTTCTAAGACTGGCCAGTGCTGCTTATCTGGAAGTATCGTAACCGTCTAACAAACAAACTATAATCTGAAGTTGGGGTCCTAAGGCTGGTCAGAGCTGCTTATCTGAAAGTGTCATTACCGCCTAAAGAACCACTAAAATCTGATACTGAGTCTAATATTGCTAACTGGGAGATATCACAGACACCTCAAAAATTAACTATAGTCAAATTGATCAAGTGACATTTTTAGATTATACCGATTATGCTAATAAATGACTGAGACTGGACTAACAAGCATCTGACTGAAATATCATCATATTCTAGCAATGTGGGCAATCCAAACTAATAGAATCAAGCCACAAGGAAAAACTAGACCAATAACAAAACTTCTAGTTTACTGAATTCAAAGCTAGGGTTAAAACTATCCTTATAAGAATGAGTATTAACATGATAACTAAGTAGTGAAAATATAACAACAATCAACATAGACAATATTCTACATGCTATAAACGAAGTCTGACATATAATTTATTCACTTTCGAAAGTTCAGGGCTAGGACTGATAGAGAAGATTTTGGGGACACAAGAGAAGAACTATTTCCTTGTTGAATTCCCACATACCCGACTTAGAAATCCATGAAGTGGAAATTTTGAAATTCTACACTGATGAGGAAACTAAGTTCTTGCTTGAGAAAAGAAGTACAATCGTTCCTTCTGAGAGTTAACATGGGGAATGAAGGGGGAAATCATTCAATCCCCCTAATATCTATGAAATAATGCTTAAAATAACATAATTTAGGGACTGAATAGGTGGAAAATTACAAAAATAACCCTGGAAATAAAATTTGAAAACTGGCCGACAGGGTCTCAATGGGTCACTCAATGAGTCATTGGTTGTGATCACGACTTGTTAGGACCTCTCGTTGTTCTCACTACCTGGGACTAGAAAACACTGGATCTGGAAACGGGGGTCACCATGACTCATTGGATGAACCAACGGGTCATTGGTTCCTCCCGTGACCATTGTAAGAGGAAACCTGGAGGGTCTGACGACGGGTGACACAATGACTCATTGGTGGACCCAATGGATCGTTCTGTCCAGTTGTTAGGTTCACTAGAAGGATTCTGAAAATGCTCTAAGTTGACGCGATAGGTGATGTTTTTCACTCAGCTGGAATTAATCCATATATATCCAGTAAACTATTCTATAAATCCTTTCAGCTTTTCGTTCAATTTTGACTTTGTAATGAGGCAAAATAACATGATGATACTTGATAAAGGTTCTAAAAACTCTTAGCTACAATTGAACTTGATAAATCTTGTCAATATTCAGATCTCCTCCACTCTTGATTCTTCTTAGGTGATCTAACACATTGTCAATGTCGTTTTGAGCCAGGAAATAACGACTCATTGTGGGAAACAACGGGTCATTGTTTCCATTCATCGTCACTAGAAGGGGATTTCTGGGTTTTCACTCAATGACTCTCATAATGAGTCGTTGTTTCTGATGACTTATTGTTTGAGTCGTGGGGTCCTGGAAAGGATTTCTGTGCTGGGGAAACCATGACTGACAGGATGACTCGTTGTTTCTCACAAAGGGTCGTTCATTGTCTCGTGGATTCCCGAGAGACCAAACCCTGCTGAACAGGACTGGTACAATGAGTCATTGGAGTTGACCACAACTCCTTGTCTCAGTCGTTCTGAGGAATTTACTATTTTTCTTCTGGATTTTTCTTGCAAGGTCTGATTCTGGTCTAGGAAAGTTTTGGGGTGTTACAATATCTCCCCCTTGGGAACATTCGTCTTCGAATGAAAACTAAAGCTACTGAAAAACTAGGAAAAGAGCTGAAATTCCTAGACTGAGACTATGAGCTGGTTTCTGAAGGGGTAACTGATTCCAAGCTGACTTAACCGTACTAACAGAGCTGATGCAACTAGAATGCACATAGAAAATCTAAATAGAGTTGATGAGTATGGAACTAAACAGAGTACTGGGAAGGAATTTAGTACCTGATGTCAGAACTGAACTGGAAGAGAATAAGTGAGGGTATCTGGCCATCATGTCTGCTTCTACTTCCCACGTGGCTCCCTCAACTAGCTGGTTCCTCCACAAAACTTTCACCGAAGTGACTTCCTTGTTTCTCAACTTATGAACTTAACGGTCAAGGATCTGAACTGTGACCTCTTCATAAGAGAGACTGTCTTTTATTTTCATGTTGTCTAGTGGCACAACTAATGCACTTCTTCAATAGTGACACATGGAAGACTGGGTGCACCAATGCTAACTCTAGAGGTAGTTCTAACTCATATTCCACACTGCAAATTCGCTTTAAGATTCTATAGGGTCCCACATATCTTGGACTAAGTTTTCCTTTCTTCCCAAATCTCATCACCCCTTTCATGGGTGAGATTTTTAGATAAACCCAGTCATCCACTACAAATTCTAACTCTCTTCTCCCCACATCAGCATAAGATTTCTGATGGCTTTGCGCCATTTTTAACCTCTCCCTGATAAGTTGCACCTTCTGCATTGCCTCGTGAACTGATTCTGGCCCTATCAGAGTAGATTCACCAACCTCAAACCACCCTATAGGAGATCTACACCTCCTACCATATAATGCATCAAACGGGGCCATCTGGATACTGGAGTGGTAGCTGTTGTTGTACGCAAACTCAATGAAAGGTAGGTGATCATCAAAACGGCCCTTGAAATTGATCACACACGCTCTCATCATATCTTCTAAAGTTTGTATAGTCCGCTCATCTTGTCCATCTGTCTGCAGGTGAAAAGTTGTGTTGAGCTTGACCTGGGTACCGAGTCCCTTCTGAAAAGACTTTCAGAAATAAGAGGTGAACTGGGTAACTCTATCTGAAATAATGGACAATGGCACCCCATGAAGTCGTACCAACTCCCGAATGTAAATCCTGGGATAATCCTCAGCTGAGTATGTAGTTTTAACTGGGAGGAAGTGTGTTGACTTAGTCATCCGGTCTACTATCACCCAAATTGAGTCATGCTGATGACGTGTCCGAAGTAGACCTGTAATAAAATCCATATTTACTTCTTCCCATTTCCATATGGGTATGCTGATATCTTGAGTCATACCTCCAGGTCTCTGGTGTTCTACCTTGACCTGTTGGTAGTTCGGGCACTTAGCTACGGCTTCTGCGATGTCTCTCTTCATGTCGTTCCACCAATAAATATCCCATAAATCATGGTACATCTTAGTAGCACCTGGGTGAATGGAATATCTCGAACTATGTGCTTCAGCCGGTATCTGTTGTCTCAAGTCACCCACATCCGGTACGCATAATCTTCCCTGGTAACGGAGCACACCATCTCCCCTTTGGGAGAAAGCCTTCACTTCTTTTCTGAGAATCGCCTCCTTCAGCTTAAGCAATATAGATCTTCACCCTACCTTTACTTAACTTCAACTACCAGTGAGGAATCTGACCCACTCTGCACAACTACTCCACCCTCAACTGTATCAACCAGCTGCACTTCCAACTGAGCTAACTTGTGAATATCCTTTGCCAGTTCCTTTTTGCCCTCTTCAACATGAGCCACGCTCCCTATAGACATCCTGCTTAGGGCATCAACCACCATATTGTCTTTGCCTGGGTGATACATCACACTCATGTCATAGTCCTTCCATAGCTCCAACCATCTTCTCTGATGAAGATTTAGATCTTTCTGACTGAACACATACTGAAGGCTCTTGTGAACAGTGAAAACATCCACGTGAGCCCCGTAAGGTAGTGCCTCCATTTTTTCTACGCAAACACCACCGCTGCCAACTGCAAGTCAATAGTTGGATAGTTCTTCTCAAGAACCTTGAGCTGTCTAGAGGCGTAAGCTATCACCTTACCCCACTGCATCAAAATGCAACCGAGTCCATCTCTAGAAGCGTCGCAATACACTACAAACCCATCTGTTCCTTCCGGTAAGGTTAACACTGGAGTAGTAGTGAGTCGAGTCTTTAACTCCTATAAACTCTTCTCACACGCATCTGACCACTGAAATTTCACATTTTTCTAAGTCAACCTAGTCAAAGGAGATGCAATAGGGGAGAAAACTCCCACAAACCACCGGTAATAACCGGCTAGATCCAAGAAACTTCTGATTTCAGTTGGGGAAGTAGGTCTTGGACAGTATTTCATCACTGCTATCTTTTGAGGATCTACCTGAATACCCTCACCCGAGACCACGTGACCAAGGAAAGTCACAGACTTCAACTAGAATTTGCATTTTCTAAATTTTGTGAACAACTAGCGGTCTCTGAGCGTCTGAAGCACTATCCTCGGGTGATTAGCATGTTCTTTCTCATTTCTGGAGTATACCAGAATGTCATTGATAAATATAATGATGAACATATCTAGAAACTGCTTAAAGACTATTCATCAGGTCCATGAAAGTTTCGGGTGCATTAGTCAGTCTGAAGGACATAATCACGAATTCATAGTGACCATACCGAGTTTTGAAAGTTGTTTTTGGTATGGCATATTCTCTGACTCTTAGCTGATGATACCTTGACATGAGATCTATCTTGGAGAAACAAATGGCTCCCTATAGCTGATTGAACAAGTCATCAATCCTGGGTAGGGGATACCTATTCTTGACTGTGATCTTGTTCAACCGACGATAATCGATGCATATTCTGAGGGTATCGTCTTTCTTTTGCACGAATAGTACTGGAGCACCCCAGGGAGAGATGTTGGGTCTGATAAAACCTTTATCAAGAAGATACTTTAGTTGCTCCTTCAACTCCTTAAGCTCAGCTGGAGCCATTCTGTAAGGAGGGATGGAGATGGGTTGAGTGTCTGGAAAAAGTTCTATGTCGAAGTCTATTTCCCGCTCAGGAGGGAGTCTGGGAAGATCTTCGGGAAACACGTCAGGGAACTCGTTGACAACTGGAACTGACTGAATAGTTAGGGTCTCAAAGCTGAAATCTCCGAACCGAACTAAATGATAAATACACCCTTTAGAAATAATCTTTTTGGCCTTAAGGTAGGAAATTAACTAACCCTTAGGCGCTAAACTATTGCCCGTCCACTCTAAAGTTGGCTGATTTGGGAACTGAAACCTAACAACCCTAGTTTTGCAGTCGACTGAGGCATAACCGGAGTGTAACCAATCCATGCCAAGAATGAGGTCAAAGTCAACCATGTCTAACTCTACAAGATCAGCTGGAATGACCTTATTAAAGATTGAGACTAGGCAGTTTCTATATACCCAACTGGCTCTAACTGACTCACCAACTGGGGTGGAGACTGACAATGGTTCTAAGAGGACTTCTGGATTGATATCAAACTTTATAGCTACGTAGGGAGCCACGAACGATAGTGTGGCTCCTGGATCTAATAGGACATACACGTCTAGATGAAAAAGGCATAACATATTGATAAGTTGGTAATTTACCAACTCATTAGACTTTTAAGCTTGAGTTTTTGCTTAATTTTTGAGTTGATTATATGGATTTTATGCCCTTTTTTCTTTTTTGTGTGCAGATGCCTAAATGTGTAAAAAGAGCAAAAATGAAGCAAAAAGAAGGAAGTGAGAACAAATCGGCGGTCTACCGACAAAACGCCAGTCAAAGGCTGATTATCACTGCCTCTAAGGAAAAATGCGACCGACGAACCGTGAGTTGCCAACAACGACTCACCTGTCCATTCACCGAAAGACACCCAATTCCTAGAATGAAGAACAAAGATCCGATGGTTCACGGATTGAGATCGGCTAAACGCCGGATGAACCGTTGATGCTCACTGGAGTTGAGTGATGGCTCATATAAGACACCAGGCGGTTCACGAATTTAAACTGGAAAATCGTTAGTGTCTATGACAATTCCAGAATGATGCTCAGGGGTAAAATTGTCCAACACGGGAAAAAAGATAGAAGATGCCCTATTTTCCTAGATATAAATACTAGATAAAGTATTGTGTACTAGAGCATACAGAGAGCAGAGCATATCACATCATTGTTTCCTTTCTTAGCTTTATAACATTCTCTTAGCAGAGAAAAGGAGATTTTGATTGGTAAACTCAAAAATGTACTCTTCTCTACTTCTTCTTCTTAATAGTAAGTGACAACCATTGTTGGAGACTATTTGTGAATTTGATTTTACTACTCTTGTTATTAAATTCAATGAGTTTATTGATGAATGTGCTTTTGAATTTCTTAATCATGAGTTGCTAAATCATTAACTAGAGGTGTGTGATGATGAATACTTAATTGGAGTGGGTTTTGCTAGAGTCATCTTCAGATTGTTTAAATAAGTGTAAATCTGTTAGATTCTCTTCAATCTATAAAGGAAGATCCATTGATTATGATATAGGTCTATTTATTCTTGCTTGATTTGTTGCTTGTAAAAGAATAATTAAGTATTGGAAGAAAATTTAATAGTGGATATGGATGAGAGATTGTGAAATTGGACTAGAAATAGCTAAAATTGCAATCTCATTCCTTATTAGTAGCTAATAGCTAGAAATTAGTGCAGCTGCTAATCCAAATCTAATCGGGTTGAGCTAAATAGTGTCTAGAGGTTTGAAAAGACTCTAGTAAGAGGTACTTATAAGGCTGAAAAGTTGTAATTACCCACTTCCTGATATTATTTACACTAATTGAACTTATAAGATGACCTAGCATGTCCCTATCTAGTTAGTATAACATCTACACCACACCTCTAGTCTTTCACATTCTTGTTGACAATCTTGCTAATCTTGCTATTTCATTCCACTAAAGTACCAAACATAATTCACTACAAATTCCAATTTCCCCAATTTATTTGTTTTTATGTTAACTCTACGTGGTGCAAGCTAACTTCAATTTCTCAACCGAAACTCGTAACTATCATCACTAGTCCTTTTGGGATTCGACCCCGCGGGTTACTTGTTTTGATCCTTCGGCCGTGTATATTCCTTGCATGAAGGATATATTTTGGACGTCATAAAAAATGGTGTTGTTGCTGGGGACTAGCACTTGATATTGTTGTGTTTATTATTAACTTGAATTAGTTCCACACCATAGTAGTTGCTACTAACCAATCATGTGTGGCTCATGAGCAGTTTTGGAGGATGGTCACGAGACCCGGAGGGGTTCCTTGCATGGACACCATCAAGCTAGTAGACAAGATGTGGCGTAGAGAGGGGAAGAAAGACGCAAAGTTGTTGGTCATGATGAAGCAGATGGAGTTGTTGACGAACTATATGAAGGGTTTCCATGCAAGATACAACCATGAATATGAGTATGTTTATTATGGAAACCAAGGTTGGAACAATGTTCAGTTAGTCGATACGAGTAGCCAAGAGAGCAATGAGTCAGTCTAACCCTATATGGAAAGTACTCTCGAAGTGGTGCTTGAAAAGGTCCTTTCGACTGAGACGGATTTCAAGATTTACAGAGTAAACTCTTGAACCTAAAAACCACTGTAAAGAGTCATGATGTCATAATTCAACAATTGGAGGAGCAGATGAATGAGTTAGCATCTCAGGTGGTAGCCCAAATAACAGAAAACAACACGGCCCCAATGCAGGCCATTGTGGATAATGATATATTCGAGTGGGAAATTGAGGAAGAGGTTGTTGGAGAACTTATTGCCGATGTTTTTTTGAAAGGTGAAGAACTCAAGGAGGTTCATCATGTGCATAAGGAGATAAAAAATTATCCTTTCCCACTAAGAAAGATGGACCTTGATTTAAAGAATCGTACTACTCCTGCGTCACAGGTATCTATTGTGACCCCATCAAAGCTGGAGCTCAAACTCTTGCCCACTCACCTACAATATGCATATTTGGGGGAGAATTAAACGCTCCCGGTTATCATTTCAGAGAAGCTCACATTGTTGCAGGTAGATAAACTCATTGAGGTGTTGAAAAGGTACATTCAAGCTATAGGATGGTCAATAGCTGATATCATTGGTATTCCTCTAGGGATTTGCACTCAAAAAATCAATCTTCAAGAAAATTGTAGTCCATTAGTTGAACATCAAAGGAGGTTGAAACCACCTATGCAAGACGTTGTCAAGAAGGAGATTATTAAATAGCTAGATGCAGAGGTGGTATATGCTATCGAACACAATAGTTGGGTAAGCCCGGTACAGTGCGTGCCCAAGAAAGGAGGCATCACAATTGTTCCAAATGAAAAGAATGAGTTGCTTGCTACTCGTCCAGTCACGGGATGGAGAGTTTTCATGGATTACCGTAACTTAAACTCCTAGACAAAGAAGGATCATTCCCCAATGCCATTTATTGACCAAATGTTAGACCGGCTGGCCTGTAAAGAGTACTATTGTTTCTTGGATGGATACTCGAGATACAATCAAATCTCAATCGCACCCGAGGATCAAGATACCTTTTGGTCTTTTCAATGCCCCTACCACTTTCCAAAGATGCATGATGTCCATCTTTTCTGACATGGTGGAAGATACTATGGAAGTCTTCATGGATGACTTTTCAATTGTGGGGGACTCATTTGATGACTACTTGACACATTTAGACGAGGTATTAAAGAGATGTACTGAGACAAATTTGGTCCTTAATTGGGAAAAATGTCATTTCATGGTCAAAGAAGGAATTATGTTTGGAGATAAAATTTCTGAAAAAGGGGTTGAGGTGGATCAAGCCAAAGTGGATGCCATTGCTCAATTACCTTCACCATGTACCGTGAAGGGTGTTAGGAGTTTCCTGGGACATGCGGGTTTCTACCGTCGATTCATTAAATATTTCTCTAAGATAGATTATCCCCTATTTCGACTATTGGAGAAAGAGGCAAAGTTCAATTTTGATGAAGATTGTTTGAAGGCTTTTGTGGATTTGAAGGAAAGGTAGATTTCCTCTCCAATCATTGTAGCACCTGATTGGTCAAAACCATTTGAGCTCATGTGCGATGCAAGTGGGGTGGCATTAGGAGCGATGCTTGGTGAAGATACAAGATATTTCACTCAATCTACTATGCTAGCGAAGCCTTGAACAATGCACAAACAAACTACACAGTAACGAAACAAGAGCTGCTAGTTATTGTGTTTGCATTTGAAAAGTTCAGGGCATACTTGCTAGGAACTAAAGTGGTGGTGCACACAAACCATGCAACGCTTGGGTATCTAATGGACAAAAAATATGCTAAACAAAGATTGATCAGGTGGGTTTTGTTGTTGCAAGAATTTGACTTTGAGGTGAAGGACCGTAAAGGATGTGAGAATCAAGTGGCCGTCCATCTATCGCGCCTAGAGACAAATGGGCAACCAAGAACATAGAAGAGATCAATGATGTATTTTCGGATGAGTGAATCATAGCGACAACCCATGATCTAACACCGTGGTTTGCCGATTTTGCTAATTACCTGGACAGCAACATTGTACCCGAGAAGGCTTGAACTTTTAGCAAAAGAAGAAATTCATGCATGATGTCTGGAAATTATTTTGGGATGAACCTTACCTTTTATGAAGTTGTGCATATGGTTTAATAAGGCGGTGTGTTCCAAATGTAGAGATGGTCCCAATTCTAGAGGCCTGTCATTCTTCCCTTGTTGGAGGTCATTATGGGAGTGTGCGAACAACAGCTAAGGTGTTACAATGTGGGTTTTATTGGCCTACATTACATCAAGATGCCCATCACTTTGTGAAGTAATGTGATCGATGCTAGAGGACAGGGAGTATTTCAAGGTGGCATGAACTTCCGCTAACACAAATCTTAGAGGTTGAGTTGTTCGATGTATGGGGGATCGACTTCATGGGCCCTTTTGTAAGCTCTTATGGGAACACATACATTTTGGTGGCAATTGATTATGTCTCCAAATGGGTGTAAGCTGTTGCATTACCAAATAATGAAGGGAGGAATGTAACAACCTTTTTAAAGAAACAAATCTTCTTGCGGTTCAGTACTCCCAGAGCCATCATTAGCGATGGAGGCTCTCATTTTTGCAACCGAGTGTTCAACACACTACTATCTAAACATGGTGTGAAGAACAGAGTGGCCACCCCTTATCACCCGCAAACCAGCGGACAAGTGGAAGTTTTAAATTGGGAAATAAAATCCATCTTGACTAAAATAGTCAATGTGAACAGAACCGACTGGGCGGTGAAATTAGATGATGCATTGTGGGCATATCAGACTGCATTTAAAACACCAATTGGAATTTCTACTTTTCAACTGGTGTTTGGCAAATCATGTCACCTCCTGGTTGAGCTAGAACACAAAGCCTTATGGGCATTGAAAAGTTTAAACCTTGAATTGGGAAGAGTTGTCCAAGGTCGAATCCATAATTTACATGAGATGGATGAATTCAGAATGAAGGCATATGAGAATGCAGCTATTTACAAAGCCAGAATGAAATACTATCATGACCAAAAAGTGTTACAACGTAGTTTTGTTCCATAGGATCGGGTGTTGCTGGTCAATTCATGACTACTGCTATTCTCTGTCATGCCCCGCCCTGGGGGTATGACTGGCACCTGGTGCCTTAGTAGGACCTGGACTGCTAACTGGTAGGCCTAGACACATCTAGTGCCTGGCTAGCTCTATCTCAGGTTTCTGGAAATAAAGGGCTATATAACGGCTGTAAACACAGCCTCCGGCCAACTGGGCCTATAGCCACCTATGAAAGCATCAACAACTAACCAGAAACATTCTAATATCAAGGAACCTATGCGGGCCGACAAGGCCACCATGCTGTCTAGTCATCTGAAACATAACATAGG
>JACEIK010002818.1:0-16067 GCA_018107945.1 Datura stramonium | reverse complement strand
TAGAGGTGGTGTATCTAGATGAACCATAGGTCTTGAGGGACTTTCTTCATGCTACGATGTTAAATAAGGCACTCCTTGGGAGGCAACCCAAGCATCTTTCATTTTTTTCCTCTGATTCTTCCTATATGTTTTGTTGTTTTTGATTTTTTTCAGGATGGGATGGCTCGCTTCAGGAGGAGCATGATCAGGGAAGACCAGCGCTACAACCAGCGAAATGCAGGCAGAATTTTGTGAAACGCCGGTTAGGCGCTGACCCGTCCAGTGCACTGAAGGATTCAAGGCACATCAGTGACCCAAACCGGCGAAGCGCTGTAGGTACTTCGTGAAAGACCCGCTGGGGCGCCGATCCTATCCAGCAAACTGAAGGTTTCAAGGCGAATCGGTGGTCCCACCTGTGAAGCACCATGTCAAAGCATGGACTGTCGGTTTGTCGCCACTGTCAACTAGTATACCTGGCAACAGATTGGGCATCAGTTTCTCAACCGGTGAATTCTAGATGCATTCTGCAAACCGTCGGTCAGCCACCGATCTTGCTCCCAGAGTCTTGTATAGGTAATATTAACGACGAACCTATCGGTGAATTTTTGGTCCATTTCGGCGATCGCCGGTGTACCCCATGGTGGAATACCCTTTTTTTTAAAACATCCCAAAACTTTTCCATTCCCCTATTTTACTTTTCTCTTTTTCCTCTCCAGATTTCACTCTCCCCAAAGAACCACTACTTCCCACCTAACCCCTATTAATAACTACCACCCCAAACACCCATTCAACTTCCCCACCTTTTCATTTAAAAAACCGCCAAATTACTTTCATCTTCTTCATTCCGCCACAAATCTTAACTCAGCAATAGCATACGAAGAGTCCATTGGTGGTAAGAATTCTATCGCTCATGCTTTAAGGTTCCTATTGACATTTGTGATACTTTGCTCTTGTTGTGTTCATCTTATGCTTTTTCTATGCTATATCTGGGTGAATTTAGTTTTGTTATGGTCACTAAATATCCGGGTGTAATATGCGTAAGCCCACTTCCCCCTCAAATTTCCTAATGATGGATTGATTGATACCTTTCTTAAGGGCAATTTGTCATTTTTGTTGAGAAAATATTGTGATTGGTCTGTATCTATATAGGGGTGATCGGTGGGTGGAATATACTCAGGACAACTGCTAGGAGATCACCGATGGTGTTCCGCCAGTGAAACGCCGCTGCACCTGACACTGCTTCTAACTTACTATGCCCATCGGCAATTTGCAAAAATGTAACTACCTTTTGTTGATGGTTCGCCATTGTCACCTGAGCATATCACATTCCTACCTGATTTCTTCTTTTTTCCTTGTTATAGAGTCACAAATAATGGCACAATACTAACCTTCATTTGCAGCATCATGTCTGTTTCCCCACACTCTCACAAAAGCCAAGCATCAGTGCATACCAGCAACACACAGGTTCGACTCGGGCTAGAAGGAATGGAGGAGTATTATAGTTCTTTCAAGGAGAAGCGTGTCATCCATGCAGAAGCCCAATTTGATGTGTCATCTTTCAAAATTGCATGCTCAGATATCTACTACCAGATTGGGACGTGCAATTGGGGCCCATTCACCATACTAGTTGACCAATATTTTCCAGAACTGGTGTGGGAGTTCTATGCATCATATAGAGCAAGGCAACAACTGCTAAAGCATAAGGGCCGCACTGAAGCATTCGTATGCCTAACATCGGTATGGGTGCGAGGGAAAAAGGTGTCTGTAACTCCAGAAGCAATCAATTCGCTTTATTGGGGCGAGCCAATCCCATCACACCCAATATTCCGCAATAAAGTGGAGAACAAAGCATACCAATTCCAATGGGTAGCCAACTTGATTGCAAATGGTCGACCACAATGGGCTATCTCCAAGGGCCTCATTCATTGGCATGATTTGAAATTCGAAGCCTGCATATGGTTAGACTTGGTTTGTGCGAGGTTAATACCCTCTCGGAATACATTGAAAGTCCTAATTGAAGTTGCCATTCTCCTTACTTGCATAATGGATCATGTACACATTAATGTGGGGGAGATTATTGCCAATCAGCTCAAACGAAGGGCGAAGCAACAAGCCACAACATTGCCATTTCCTAACCCGGTGAGTATGTTATGTATGAGGGTTGTTTGTCCTTTGTTCCGACCATTGGATAGGACTGTGCAGACCAACAATATGATTACATTGGCCACCAAAACTGAAAAAAGAGGCTCCAGTTATGAAGCGGGCAAAGTATACAGGGAACAAGACCCTGGCACCACCTTCGGCATCCACTCACACATTAGCTGCCCTGCTCCATACAGATGAGTACCACAGTTTCACGCCTCCTGATTTTCTCAACATTGCACAAAGGGCCAAAATGCATGAGAGTCAGCTTGTGCGATTAACCAAGGCTATTCCATCCATGATACAAATTTCCATCAAAAAAGTATTGCAGCCTACTAAAGACAAGTTGACAAGCGCTCTACAGTTGACTTCCTTAAAAGCGAAGTGGGTACTTTAAGAAGGTGGCTGCACTCATTGCACCTCCATCCACTAGCCACCCAACCCCTTGTGAACCTGAGGCTATTCCCGCATAGCCCGAAGCATCCAGAAGTCCATCGGATGATTGGTGGGTGGGATATGAAAGTGATTTAGAGATAGTGTCATATCCAACCTTCTCCACTTCCAATGCGTTCGGGGTATGATGTCGATCTTTCCTGGGCACTAGGCGGAGTGGCAACGATGTCTTACCATGAGCTTCGCACTCTGCCGGACAATTGGGTGGTGCTAGGCCACAGGCAACCTATGGCACTCCTACCCGACCCAGGGCAACCAGTGATTGAAGAGATGGATTCTTGGCATTTTGATGTCACCACATATACTTTGAAGTCGCGGCCCAATCACTAACTCAATCAGGAAGCCTCTTTCACCTTCTTGTCTTTTCTTTTGGATACATTAGGGGCATGTCTAATTTAAGTTTGGGGTGGGATGATTTTTTTGGGATGTTGAAATTTTTGTTTTTGGGGTGCTGAGAATTATCTTAAGGGTTGATGGTTAATGATTAAATGGGGTCCTTACTTTAAATTGAGAAATTTTGCATGAAATATCTCAAAGTCTTGTTTCTTTTTCGCCTTTGTAAATAGTAGTGTAGTAATCAAAACTCTGAAGTTTTTTTTAGACCACGGTTCTTTTCCGAGGAGCACTCTTTTGTGTCTTTTTATTTCCTCTATCGAACCGGGTTGGCATTTTCCGATGATAGATTGAGTGCTGACATTTTTAAAGGAAAATGCCATGTTGTTTTGAGTCTCTTATGAAGTTGTTTTGAGAGGCACCACCGATTTTTTTTGTTGAAATGGAATTTTAAAATGAGGGCATGAAATGAAGATAATGAGCAAATATTGACACAATAGCATAGCATTCTTTGGCATACATTGTAAATTTCTTTTCTTGACTTATGAGTTTGCCTGCTTTGATGTCCTAACTTGAAATATTGTGTTGAGAATGACTCTTGTGGACCCTTTAAGGGTGATTTCTTGTGTAGTGAGGAATTTTTTATAAGTCTCATGCATGACTTATTGTCTAGAACTTTCCCCAAATGTGATTGAAGGTGAAATCCTAGATGTAGTTGCGCTGAGAACATGATTTTAGGCTTTCCTTTGTCTAGCCACTTCACCCATACACCCTCCTTGAGCATTGATCCTTGTCAGCCAATGTTGAGCCTTAGACCCTTTATTTGGAAACCACATTACAAGACTTAATACCATTCTTAATACCTCTCTTTGGCACCCATTCTCCCTAAATGCTAGTGACAAGATAGTAATGAAATGAGGCTTTAAGCCTAAGAAAAGGGAGTGATAAAAAATGAGAAATGAGGCAAAAGTCTAAGTTTGGGGTGTGCAAAAAGGGGAAAATAAAAATTTTAGTTTGAGGTAGCACCACATTGTGTCAAAATGCACAAAAGAATAAATTGAAAAGAGAAAAACATGTTGCGTGAACCGGTGCTTCCTCTTGAGGTGATAAGGCTAGTTGTGAAAGTCAAAAGGGTTATAAGGAGGGTTGTTAAAGAAATGGAAGTCAGAAACAATTAAAGAAGTGAAACAAAGTGAAGTGAGTGGAAGGAATTGATGGGAGGTGTGTACAAAAATTATTAGGGAGGATCTAGTCACTACAACCAAATTTTTAATCCTACCCTTAACCCGAGCCTACATCATAACCCGCAAAACCCTAAATGATTCTAAGTGCATCTACTCTACATTAGTGGCGAATTACATGAAGAGAAAGCCAATGGGTCAAGTGTGTGCATGAAGATTTCTTGTGGGAGAGTGTGTAATTATCTCTTCCAAATAATCCCTTGTGTACATTCAAATGATTACATGAAAAAAGAATAGGGATTCTTATTTCGGTGAGTGGAATCATTCCTCTTTGAGGACACAAGGGCATTCAGAATTAATGTGTGAATAGGGAATGAAAAGTGTAAACTCTAAGGCAAGCTCTGAATGTGCACTGATTATGACTGTAGATGCTATGTGTATTTCATGGTTGAGAAATGCCCTTGTTTTACTAAATGAATCCTTTCATGAACCTTATTGGTGGAAAGTGGTAGCCTATTTGAAACATCTTCATTGTTTTGGTACTTTGGGGTATTTACTTCTCTTTTTCGGTGAGCTTGGTGAGCATTTTTTTTGGGTTGTCATAGTTCAGGTGATTGGTGATATTTAATTTTGTGTAGAAATGGCATATTTTTTAATGAATGAGAATTGCATTACTAGAGGACAAGCGATGGTTCAACTTTGGGCGTTTGATGAGTTGGTAATTTACCAACTCATTAGGCTCTTCAGCTTGAGTTTTTGCTTAGTTTTTGAGTTGATTATATGAATTTTATTCCCTTTTTGCTTTCTTTTGTGTGCAGATGCCTAAATGTGTAGAAAAGATAAAAAATGGATTAAAAAGAAGGAAGTGAGAACAAATCGGCGGTCCACCGATGAAAACCGGCGAAACGCCGGTCAAAGGCTGATTATCACTGCCTCTGAGGAAAAATGCCACCGGAGAACCACGAGTTGCCAACGGCGACTCATCGGTCCAGTCGCCGAAAGACACCCAGTTTCCTGGATTGAATAACAAAGATATGGTGGTTCACAGATTGAGATTGGATGAATGCCGGGTGAATCGCCGATGCTCACTGGAGTGGAGTAATGGCTCAGATAAGATGTCACGCCCCACCTTGGGATGCATGATTGGAACCTAGTGCTAGACTAGGATCTGACTGGCCTAGTTGGGATTATGCACGCCTGCAACTCAATTCAAGAAAACAACGAGCTATATCTCGGCTGTAAATATAGCCTTCGGCCAACAAGGTTGTATAGCCACCTGTGAAAGAAAACCACTAACCAACAACAAGCAATAAAAGGGAATTCTATGCGGGCCGACAAAACCACCATGCTGTCTAGTTATAACTTAAATGAAACCAGGCAACCAAACTGTGCTATAGCCGAAAAGGCTGCTAACTAATAGCTAAACAAGGCCCCACATGGACATCACAAAAAATAAAACATATATAGGCCCCACAAAGCAAACAACAAAATGAACAGCTGGAAATCTATAGCCTGCAAGCCTCTAGGAGTGGAACAATGGTCGAGACAGGGCCCCGACCTACCCATAAACTATCTAATAAAAAAGAGAAGACCTTCTAACTTTTAGCTCCTAAGGAAGGGAGCTAATTGTACTACTAACTCTGGCTAAAAGCTAAGAAGGTCCTTATCCGCATCTATCCACACATACAGGCAAGTAATGTAGCGCCCCAAAATATAGGCGTCAGTACAATATGTACCAAATATGTAAGGCAGTAAAAGAAAATGACTGAATAATATTGATAATGAAATTGAACAATTCAATAGGAGGGATAGAGAGTTAACCTGATATAACCTTATAACCTACTGTATAGCTAATACTAAATAATACAAACAAGAACCTTACTTGGACCCCATAAGCCTGGAAGGTACATCCAACACAGAATAACCTGCTCGGGGCCCCAATAAGCCCTGTTGAGTTCACTTCAATCTATATACCCCTAATCAGGTCAAAATGAGTAAACAGGTAAATACAGCCTTCCTACCATTCCCTTGGGTCTGCAACTGAGCCTGCTCGGCTCCTGATCTGTAGCTATGTCTGATTCTGGTGGACTCCTGATAACTGCACCTTGGGCACCAGGCTCAATAAGGGTGTGATGCCAATACGACATAAAAATAATAGTCCGGCCATGGAATGGATTGCAATATGGCCCTTAGGGCTCTGCATCGTCCCTTGGGATGGCATATCGCTCCTTGGAGCAACGTCATATAGCCCTTGGCGCGCGATGACACAACTAGTAACCGTGGGGTTGGTCACGGAAGGCTATATAGGGCATGATCAACCCCAAACTAAACATAAAGTATTGGTCTCAACTAACAATAGCAGCTAACCACAATAAACATACTTCTTACTTTCTTACGAGGACTCAAGTTGTATTACAATACCATAGGAAGTAACTTGCTGAAGGAATTCACCTTAACATACCTCGATTTCCATTTCCTGAATAACTGACAAGTTTCAACTTGTATTTGCTAGCTCTTTTCAACTGTAACTTTAATACTGAAAGAATGGGTCTAATTTCAATACTAAATTCGGAAAAAACGGTAACTTTGATACTAATAGCAACTATAATTCAACTTCATAAAATATGGCCAAAAACCTATAATTTCCCAAGAGTTCAGAAGGTAGAAATGCTTACCTAAAGCATGTGGCCTCTTAGGATTCAATTTGGAGCAATTCTAATAACTTCTACGCGGTGGAGTTCCGATTTGCCAAGCGTATTTTAAGGAAATAGCTCCGTAGTAATGCTTCCTGTAGGCCCAAAACTCGTTACCTGAAGTTAATTTGAGATTGGATGGTGTTTGGTAGCATAATTGGATGATAATTTAAAGGATCCCTCAATTTTCTCTTGACTTGACCGAATTATATATTTGGGAAATGATTCAAATGAAGTGAAGGGGCATATATATATATATAAGCAATTCTTCTAATAACTTCTACGCGGTGGAGTTCCGATTTGCCAAGCGTATTTTAAGGAAATAGCTCCGTAGTAATGCTTCCTGTAGGCCCAAAACTCGTTACCTGAAGTTAATTTGAGATTGGATGGTGTTTGGTAGCATAATTGGATGATAATTTAAAGGATCCCTCAATTTTCTCTTGACTTGACCGAATTATATATTTGGGAAATGATTCAAATGAAGTGAAGGGGCATATATATATATATATATGTGTGTGTGTGTGTGTGTGTGTGTGTGTGAGGTCAGCGATGCGGGGCGCCGCACCGACTATACACGCAGTCCCTTCCGCACGCACCTCTCCATGCGCTGAGCTGGCCTTATGCTATACTGGGGTGCCTCGTCGGCCGGCGTTGCCGTTGGCCGGGCACTTTGCTACCTAGCCTCGCCCAACCCTCGCTTCTAAGGCTTTTTCCATATGCATCAAGCTCTTCTTACTCGTCATACAAGTCTATGTATGCTTACTAATCATTAACATTTACTGGGTGTAACATTCTCTCCCTTTAGGAACATTTGTCCTCAATGTCATTCTCAGGCTTAAAGGAGTTAACCCTCTTAACCAAGATTTAGAAAATTTCGGCACTTCCTTTAATAATATGGGACTATCCCATACCTAAAACACAGAAAAGTCCATTATAGGCACCTCGCAAGATGGTATAACAACCATTGGACAATAAAAAGGGGTAGCTAAGTAATAGTACCGATAGCATAAGCAGTAAAAATAACAACTAAACAACCACCTTGCCTAATCGCATAATATGGATCAACCCCGAATAGGGTAGAGGATATCTAGACTTCATATCATCCTCAACTTCCTGTGTCATCTCTTCTTTATTACTGTTCCTCCATAATACTTTAACAGAGCTTACATCTTGTTCTCAACTTGCAAACCGCCGATCTAATATGGCCACCGGAACTTCTTTGTAGGCTAACTCCGCACTATGAACTTCCTTAATTAGAACAACTCAACATGGGTCCCCATACACTTCGCAACATTGACACACGTAAAATACCAGAACATATTCTTACTCTATGGGTAAGTCTAGCACATATTCCTTAATTTGGCCTATTCTCCTGAGGATCCGATATGGCTCCGATAAATCCAGGGCTAAGCTTGCCCTTCTTACCAAATCTCATTACGTACTTCATAGGCGAAACTTTAATAAATACCCAATATCAACATTGAATTCCGTATCTCTACGTCATACATCTGAGTAGGACTTTGGCAAATCTCGAGCTATTAACAAGCATTATTTGAAGAGTTTGACCTTCTCTTCTAACCGGTGAATCATATTAGGTCCTACTAACTCTAACTCCCTACTTCAAACCACCTAATGTGGGATCTCGCATTTCACCCATATAAGGCCTCATAAGGCACTATCTCGGGATTGCCGAATGATAACCGTTGTTGTAAGAAAATCTCAATAAGGTAAATGCTCATCACAACTTCCCCCAAAGTCTAACACACAGCTCCACAACATATCCGAGCATTTGGAATTGGGTATGTTTTTCCCGCCCATCTCGTCTAAGGATGGAATGATGTACTCAATTAACTCCGTGTTCCCAAGACACCTCAAAATGACCGCGACCTAGCCGTGAACCGTGCCCCTAATCTAAAATGATATATGCCTGACACCATGTAATAAAACTATCTCTCTCGATACATAATTCAAGATAAGCCCTGCCGAGAAGATGGTCCTGACTGGAGGGATATGAGCTAATTTTGTTAATTCACAACAATCACCAAGATAGAATCAAACATACTTTGGTAATGGGGTAACCTTGTCACAAATTCCATGTTGGTTACTTCCCATTTCCACATAGGTACCGCTATCTCTTATGTCAATCCATCGGTTTTTGACACCGCCTTTTTTACTTGGCCGATAGTTAGGCATTATGCTACAAATTCTCGCTACAATTCTTTTTCATTCCAGACACTAGTAAATCTTCTTTATATCATGATATTTTCATTCAAACCTTATATATATTTAGAGAGGTCACGCGCTTTTAGAGAAAGGACTGCACTCAGCCTCGCCAGGACCTGACTGCTTTCTATCATGTTTGGCACTTCCATGCCAGCCGGCTCTAACTCGGATTCAAGAAAACGACGGGACTATATAATGGATAAATACACTTCCTTCGGCCGACTAGGCTTATAGCCACCTATTAGAAAGCAACAAATACCCGTAACAACCGAATTTATAGGGAACCTACAAGGGACCGAGTTCACCATGTTGTCTAGTTATTTCGAATCAAGAAAACAAGGCTAATCAAGCACGTGACCACAAGATCACCACTACCAATCGAATAAGGCCCCACACGACAATTACAAGCAAACTAAAAACATACACACGACTCACGCGACCGTTATAGCCAACTATTAGGGAATATACACCCGCAAGCCTCTAAGCATCGATAAGATGGTCGGACAAAAATTCCCCCACTTACCCATACTGCATACAACAAAAGAAAAGGAATAAAACTCTCTAGTCAAGCCTAGCTCCGGATGACAAGAGCTAATGACTCTATGCGTTCGCTGGAATCACAAGGACTCCATTCCGTCTATGAGTACCCCACAGTAAGTAATGCAAAGGCCCCCAAGCGGGCGCGCACACTGTACCGAGTATGCAAAGCAACCGTACATAATCGAAGATAAACAAAACAACCGGTAGTTACGAAGTGACAGAGGATAGCTAAACCGCTCGGAATAGCAGACCGTACCGAGCGAACTCAATAAAGTAAGAAGATAAGAATCATAATCTGCCGATGTGGCGTCCCCGCTATCTATCAATTTAATAAGAACATATATATATATATATATATATATATATCATGTACAAACCTATACTGTACCCCCATAAGCCGTAAAGTGCCAATCAACACGTAATCTATATACCCCTAGCCCGGTCAAAACCATCCAAAAATAAATTCACTCCACACACCCGAGCAACTACGAGCATCCCGCCAAATCCCTGGTATGCAAACTGGGCTCTCTCGTCCCGACTATAATCGTATCTCGAGTTTGGAGGACTCCAAGAATCGTAATCCGAGATCTCGTATCCGTAATCCGTAATCATGCTCCGGGTGCAAGCGCTCGATTGCAGTATACTATAATGTCGATCACCGCTATGGGGAATGCCGCATCCCATCTTCGGCCCTATTGCGCACTGGCATGCCACCTGAGCAGACACACCCCCACCCTCTCGGCGGGCGAGTCGACACGTGCCTATTAACCCTCAGCATGTAAGGAAGCTCTAACGGTGCCCACATATCACAAACAAGTCTCAACAGCAATAAGATCACATATAACATGTAAAATTAAATCTCGAAAATACTATCCATGTTCTAATATTCTATTTTGAATCTTTATCGAATTAAATCGAATCTAATACCGAGTTAAACTGAGTATGGGATAAGATCTTGTTGTCTGACACTGATGCATCGGGACCTTTGTCTGGACATGACATAATAATACAAACATACTTAATACTCACCTTCCTCGAACTTCTTTTCGAATTATTGTATTTTATTATACTAGAAATTACTTAACTTGCCGAAGAACTCGGCTTTACATACCTCGCTTAGCTTCATGTCGCCTAATCATGTAATCTCGCCAATATTCGGAATTTCCAAATGTATTCACATTCATAGCAATTAGAACTAACTTCATCAATATTATGGAATAAAATACTACTTTGAATATATATATAGCCCAAACTTTGACTTATAGAAAAATAGTCAAAACTCGCTATTTCTCGGAAGTCCGTAAGGGAGAAATATTCACTTTAGGCTAGGAGTATATTTGGCTACTAATTTGAGCAATTCAACTTAACTTAGCCATAGACGATGGTTCGCCACGAATTTCATCAAAACCAATGATCACTAGGCAAAAATAACATGTCCAAGTGATACTTTATTACTTAAATTAGTCTTGTTTATCTAAGTATTTTATACATTTTCATGTAATTTTATATAAATGTGAATATATGTGCTAACCAACATGATTAGTACTTGTTTTGTAGTTTTCTCACGATTTGTAGGAACTAAATCATAAGTGGTGAAGGAAGGGATTGGAGTCGGAAGCAATGGACGAAAAAGTCGGCAAGGAGAGGCCATGGTAAGGCTGGCCGCGCACTCCGTGACACGCCGCCAACGCGGCAAGGTGCTGCCTAGGGTCGGAGCTTCTGGGGCATTTTCCGAAAGCTCGCTGCCACGTGTCACGCGAGGCACCGTTGCACTCCGTGGACATGTTTGCTATCAGTGCCCACACACACAAAGTGGCACACTCCAGTTATTTTACATCTCACTATGAAAGAACGGTTACAGAAGTTGAGAGAACAAATTGTGTTTTCTGTCCTTTTCTTTCTTCAATTGTTGTATGACGTAATAATTATTTTATTATGTTTATCCACAAATAGCACATCTCATCCTTCGCTATATAGAACAACTATGTTGAAACAATTGTTGATCATTCGCTTTTTTTTATCTTTTCGCGTTATCTTGTTAATCTTTGCTCTCATCTGTTCATAGATTCACAATGTTAATGTAAGGTTCAAAAAGTCCGTTTTCACTCGAGAGAGCACGAAACTGGAAAGTTGTGAATTAATAGGATATGATCTTTTCTTTGTTTGGGAAAATTGAGAATTGATTTACCTTCAGGATAGAAATATACCCGAAAAGTCGTATTAGTCAAGTGTGGAATCTAGCTTTGTAATGGCTAGAACATGAATTTCATCACGGTAAATGTAGGTGGAAGGTTCATGATTCTGGGTTAAGCAATACGAGTTTTAATCCATAGGCATAAGTTCCGACTAGCAACCTGAGAAAAGATAAACCATGTTATATCGATAATTAATTTCTTGCATGTTAAGTTTTAGCCTCAAAGATGCTCTCACATTCATAGTTCACTACTCTGTATATTTATTTTAAGCCTTAGTATAAAATTAGATCACAAAATATAAAAACTTTTCTTTTTACATTTTCGTTGTCTCGTATTTTTAGAGTTACGCAAATTGACACTTGAGGTGATTTTGCCCCCAGTCCGGGGCCCCGCGGATCGATACTTGGCTTACTGAGCCACTTACTACTTGTTCGACCAATGCACTTGCGTGTAGTCATCCGCATGTACCGAACAAGTTTTTGGCGCCGCTGCGGACTCGGTAATTGGCAAATTTTTCTTAAGTGTTAGTTTATTATTTCTATATTAGTGTCGAATAACGTGGTCTTGATTTTCTTTTTCAATCTTTGATTTTTCAGATACCTTCGACATGACATCGTGGAACACAAATGGTTTAAATGGTGAATACTCATATTTTGACGAACCTTTTCGAATTTCTGAGGACACCACCGGTAGCAATGTGGTAACACATGCAACATATGGTGGTCTAGATGGCCATTGGAATGGTCGTCTAATGCATACTCCTCCCCCGAGCCCTTACCACATCCTTTGTTGTTTTCGATGAATATAGGCATGCTGAAAATGAGGACTTGGGACGCCAAGACCAAATAGAAGACATGTCAAAACAACCGAAAGCAAGCAATGAAGGAGGCAATGGAAACATTGGATAAGTCAAAGAGGAGAATCCAAACAGGCTCTAAAAAGGATGAGCGCAAATCTACGTAGACGACAGCCGAGGCCGAAGCTTGTGATCAATTGCGTGACAAAGGGTAGGCGATATTCAAGAGGAATTACAAGATGAAGACAATGGTGAATTTGCAGATGAAGCCCGACATTTAGAACCTTCTTGAGTGTCCCCGTGATGAGCTCATACTTGTAGAAAAACTCGCCTGTGGGAGAAGAGATGAAATATACCCCATTTGACACTACTGGAGAGATAGATGTGGATGCGGAGAAGAGGTATACAAGTAAGGAGGTCAATTGCATCATAGCTGTAATCAAGGTGCATTGGACCTCACCAAGCATTTACCTTGGAGTTTGGTTGACGACATAGAACAGAGTCTTCCAAGCCGATAGAGAAATGTCGAGAGGAGGACCAAGCCCTATATATTCTCGAAATTTGCTGATTCCAATAGAAAATGACTTCACTTACTTGAGGACTAATAAACGTCAAAGGAGACATCTACCGTTGGTCCTTACAATTTTTCACCACCACCCCTGGAGCATAAGAGGAAATTAGAGAAGCAAGTAGGGCAGATTATGATCTCGTGGCGTGGGAGGAAAAAGTGGTGAAAATACCGCCGTGCCGCGACGCAAAATTAGGCGTTGCTTGGGAGGCAAACCCAAGGGAAAACATGGGTACCGCTTAATTTCTTGCATTTTTATTGATTTTATTAATTTTTCATCTTTTGTTGTTTTGGTGGAAAGTTACACGTATGGAAGGGAAGTCCGAGTACCCTTGGAGGAGAAGCACAAGCATGGAAGAGAAAAAAAAAAAGTGGGGTCGAACACCCACTTGTGCAAAGTTGAATGAAAGCATGATGTTATCTAGGCCTAAAGGCCTCAGGGAGTATTTCTCACCCTTTTAATTATTAATTTGATGCTATGAGGATCTAGCATGATTTAAGTGTGGGTGAGGGAAATTTCAAAAAAAAATTGTGCTTAACAAATTGTTGGTGAATGTAATGCTTGTGTGCAAAAAGTGGAGAAATTTGAAACCTTGTGAGGCAAGCATGAATTCATCACCCGTTGGAAGTTTTTCTTGGCCTGGCTCTTTTCCGACTCGGGAGTTTTTTGAACCGAAGAATAAAATTTTTTTATTTTTTGGCTTTATTTATCTGTATATAATGTTTTAGTCGTAGTTGGGGACTGTTTCCGACGATGGATGGATGACGACCATCCCGAGGGAAAAATTAGTCGATAGATGTCGGATTTTTGAAACCGTAGCTAATTGATGCTTGATGTTCTTGTTATGAGTTATATATGACTGTAAGATGCACGTATGTGTAGTGCTGAAGCATGCAAGTGTATAAATTTGTTTGAGACACCTAGGGCTCTTGAATTTGACTCAATATAATCGAATCTAATGTTTGAATTCTTGTGATGAGCCGAGTAAGAGTCTCCGCCGAATGTGTCTTGAACTGAGCATGTGCCATGAGTGTAAGGTTTTTTGAAAGTATTCGTGCTATTGTGGAGTGTCTAGAACTTGCCCGGTATGTTTATGAAACGAAATGAAGAATGTGAATTGTTGGAGATGATTTAGGCATTTCTTTGTATGAACCAAATTTCTATCCCTCATTTTACCTACCTTGAAAAATTTATCCTAGTTAGCCCCATCGGAAGCCTAGCCTACCTTTGATAGCTTCCAACATGTTTAATCTTTTTTTCTTCATTAGCCTTGAATTTTATCCAAAGCTCTTAAGCGCTTAAAGAAGAAAATCTGAAAGAGTAAAGGAGTGAGAAGAATGAAAAGAAAGGAAAAGTGGAAGCTGTAAAAGTTGAGAAAGGTTAAAGGTGCACTTGTGTGAAAATGATTGATTATTAGTAAGGAGTAAGAAAACAAATGAATGAAAATTTATTTATAAAACTCTACTAATAAGCTAAAAAGTGCCTAAAAGAAATGGGGGAACAAAAGAGGAAAAAGAAAACTACCAAGGATAAAAAGCGAAGTAAGGGAAGGGAAGTATGAATGAGGGCGTGATGTATTAAAAGCGCTTAGGGAAGATAGTCACTATTACTTGACCATAATAGTACTACCCATTAACAGTTACATTACAACCTAAAAAGCACTACGTGATCTTACATTCAGACATCCTCAAATTAGTGGAGTAAAACACTAAGGGCAAGCTTATGGGTCATTACATGATACATGTGAATTCTTTGTGAGAGTGAGTGTACTCCATATTCATGTACCCACACACATGTTGTGATGTAAAAATTGTTTTTGCGCGTGAAATTGGGTAACTCCTTTTCGGGAGGGAACATAATTTAATGAAGGATATAATTCATGGGATCTCTTAATCGCTTGATTTGCATGAGTTTGTTGATATTGAGAGTCGATTCTTGAAACTAAAATACCCTTCAATCTTGTGGTTTTAAAAATTAAAGATAAAAACATAAAGGTAATTAATTTATAATTAAAAATATTAAATAATCATCATAGCCGTAATCCTGGAATTAACTTGCTAAATTAGTTATGTGTGATTATCCATATTCATGAGATGTAAAAGGGTTGTTCGAGGACGAACAAGGTTTTAAGTGCTCCTGCAGGTGATCACTGGCAAAAATAACATGTCCAAGTGATACTTTATAACTTAAATTAGTCTTGTTTATCTAAGTATTTTATACATTTTCATGTAATTTTTTATAAATGTGAATATATGTGCTAACCAACATGATTAGTCCTTGTTTTGTAGTTTTCAATGATTTTAGGAACTAAATCGTAAGTGGTGAAGGAAAGGATTGGAGTCGGGAAGCAACGGGCGAAAAGTCTGGCAAGGAGAGGCCATGGCAGGCTGGCCGCGCGAGTGCCGCGCCTGGCGCCGTGCCACGCCAATGCTGTGCATGCGCGAAGAATACGCTGCAAGGCACATGAAGAATAAGGCCAAGGGCCGTGTCACTGAGCCACCCGCGCGATGCGGGGTTGCCACGACGTCTGAAAGCAGCTGTGACACGTTGCCAACGCGTGTGGTGCCGCCAGGGGAACAGTTCTTGGGCATTTTCCGTAAAAGCCTCCGCGTTTGGGCCGTGTCATGGAGGCAATGCTCCGCGTTGCACTCCGTGACACGTTGCTTGTTATTTCGAGAAAAATTCCTACTAATATAAATAGCACACTTAGGTTTATTTTTACATATTCTGACTTGGTGGAGCAAGAACGTGGGTTATAGGCAGTGAGAGGACGAAATTCTTAGGGTTTTTCTCTATCCCTTTCTTCTTTCTTTCAATTATTTGTATGATTTACACTCATTTTACGATGTATAATCCACAAATAAGTGGCTAATTTCACTTCTTGCTGAGGTTAGGAACAATTGTATTGAAATGTAATTGTTGATCATCTGGTTTTTTTTATCTTTTCTTTCATGGTTGTTCTA